>RJWM01003501.1:0-112674 GCA_004363535.1 Dasyprocta punctata | reverse complement strand
AATTTTATTTTAAAGAGAAAAAACAAAACAAAACAGAACAAAGCAGATCAGAACAATGCAAACAGCATAGGACTTCAAAACAAGACAACAGGAAATCAACAGTGGCTACCATAATGTCTCTTGTTTTCTTTGAAATAGTTGTCCATACCTTCACACACAATAAATTCGAACTAAACAAAATAGTATAAAACCAATCAAAACAAAAGAATGAAAACATTCAAAACCAGACAATAGGAAATTAACAATAGCTACCATAATGTCTCATGTTCTCTTCAAAATGACTGTCCATACCCTCACACATACTGAAATCAAATAATAGAAAACAGACTAGAACCAATCAAAACGAAGAATAAAAACATTATAGGACTTCAAAACAAGATGATAGGAAATCAGCAATGGTTACCATAATGTCTCATTTTCTTCAAAATAGCTGTTCATATCACACATAATAAAATCAATTCTTGTAAACTCTTCAGGAGAAATTCTAGGCATGTATGATCCTATACATGTACACCTGTCCTTTCTGTATTAGAGGAAAAAGCAAAACAAAACAATACAAGAAAAACAAGAAAAAAGACAAATAAATAACAATAACAGAAAACCCAAACAATAACAATATAGGCTTTCAAAACAAGGTGGTAGAAACATAACAAAGGTTGTTATTTTTCATAGTTATCTTCAAAAGAGTTGTTCAGATTACCAGATATATAGACATGCAAAATTGATCTGATCCTATGAATGTTAACTGTTTTGTTCCAAGAACTAATAGAGTTAGTAGTACAATCATTTTAGCTATCTTAAGTGTATATATACAAATTTATATCTTTTTTATTTTCCCTTCCTTCTTGCAATAACTGTTTTCCACAGTGGTTGTATAATACTAACTTCTCACCAGCAGTGCAGAGGGTTTCTAGTTTCTTCACATTTTTTAGCACTTAATTTCTTAAAAATGTAATAGTCATCCTAGTGAAAATGAAGTGGTGTCTCATTGTGGTTTTGATTTTAATTTCCTTAATGATTAGTGATATTGAGGACCTTCTTATGTGCTTATTGGCCATTCGTTTATATTTGGAGAAATGTCTACTGAAATTCTTTGCCTATTTTTTTGAATCAGATTTTTCTTTTTTATAATTGTTGAGTTTTTGTAGTTCTCTATATATTTTGGATATGTATCTCTAATCAGATATACAAAGCGCAAATATTTTCTGCCATTCTGTGGGTTGAGTTTTTAGATTGTTGAGCTGGTCTTTTGATGTTCAAATTTAAAAAATTTTCGTGAAATCCAATTTGTCTGTTTTTTTCTTTTGTTGGCTGTGCCTATTTGATCGTGCCCAAAAAATCGTTGCCAAATCCAGTATGAAGTGTTTGCCTTATTGCTTAGAATTAGGTCTTACATTTAGGTGTTTGATCAATTTTGAGTTAATTTTGTATATGTTGCTGGTAAGGGTCTAATTACACTTTCACATACAGATATCCAGTTTGACCACCATCATTTTCATTTGTTGAAAAGACTGTTCTTTCCCTATGTGACTGTTAAGCTAGATTGTCAACTTGATTGGCTTGTGAGCTGCCTATGGGATTAGTAAAGGACACTTCTGGGTATCTAGGTAGGTCAAGGAGGTATGACCTTGCTTAATTATCTGGTTCCTGATCCCTTCCTTTCTGGAACTATTCCCCTGGCTGCTTCCTGGATGCCACAAACTACAAAGCTTTGCTCTGTGATGCCCTTCTGCTATGTTGTTTTTGTCTTAGAGCCAGATTATGGGCAGAATTCTCTAAAACCATGAGCCAAATAAACCTCTCCTTTAAGTCATGGGCCCCAGGTATTTGTCCCAGCAGTGGGAAAACTGACTATTACAGGAAGTTGGTACCAAGCAGTGGGGTCATTGTTGTGACTGGATCTACCATGTGAGTCAGAAGTGTTCGGAACTGGTTTGCTGGTGGAATTTGGAAAAGTTTGGAGATATGGGCTACAAAAACCTGAGAATATGGTAATCAGAGCATGATGGATGCTTGGTCAGAGCTCAGAAGACCAAAATACTGATAAAAATACAAACAATAAAAGCTAGGCTCATGAGATTTCAGGTGGTGGTTCTTTGGCACTTGGGTTAGAGGTTAGACCTGGTGTATCTTGACAGAAATGTTCTTTACATTTTCCTCTTATTTTGAGATTTTGTGGAAGGCTGAGTTTAAGGGCTGTGGACCATTTGATGTGGCAGAAGAAATTTCAAGGCAGGCCATCATGCTGTGTTATGAGTGCTGTTAGTTGCTTTCAGCAAGATTTATATTGAGTATTGGAAATAGCACAACAGAAAGATTTGCAAACTTCACACTTTGGCCCCCAAAGAACTACATGTATAGTTGAGACCAAAGGAGGTATGATGCCTGAATAGGTTAGTGCCATTCAAAAGACCAAGTACTTTGAACTGGGACAAGAAGAAAGATATTTTGATAGCATATTAGGGATCAGCAAGATGCTGTCTCTCACAGGTTTCTGGGGCCTCCTATTCAAGAAGGGTACTGCTTAGAGAATGGATTCCTTGGGATTTATTTTATGATGCTTAGCCATTCAGACAGTTATAGGTTCCTGCAGCCATGGTCCAAGGGAACTTGACTACTTCTTAAGTTGGAGCAGTCCTTGACATCATACATGTGATGCTGGTTTTATTGGCATGCAGAAGACAAAGAGTTGTGGAATCTGGGAGGATTCTACCCAAATTACAAAGGAAGGCCTAAAATGCCAGACCGTATGCCTTTAAGAAATGGGTGTGTGTGGTTGTGGGAGTGAAGCCAAAGATGCATTGGAGACCTAGGAAGTTGGAGATGCCAGAAACCTGGTATGTCTACTGAGAAAAGCTGAACGCTGTGAGTGGAGCCAGCTTAAGATAGAGGCTGAGTGTACTGCAACTCATGCGGCCATATGGATGAGGCTGGCCAAGACTTTTGGAACTCACATCTCGCCACAACGTCCCCTTGATGCCAGACACTGGTCTTAATGTTTTTCTTGCTGGATTTTGTTCTTGGTTTGATCCTATTCTTTACAATTCCCATATTCCTCCCTTTTGGAGGCTCCCCTGAGCCATTGTACTTTGGGTTTTGCAGGGATTCATAACAAAGAATTTGCCTTGGCTCTCAGAGGAGACTTTGACTTGAATTTAAGAACAATGTAGGAACTGTTGTGACTTTGAGGAAGGGACTATTGATTTTTCATTGTATGCAGGCCACTTGTATCATGTTAGGCAGAATTATTAACTTGCTATTGTGTTTTTTGGAGATTAAGTACTAAGAGATATGTTTGTGTGTCAAGTTGATAAGGGATGGAATGTGACACTTAAGTTGGATTGTTGATTTGAGTGACTTGTGAGTCACCTAGGGGATTAGGAAGCATACTTCTGTGTGTCTCAGTGAGTCATGGAGGCACAACCATGGGTATTTGTCTGCTTCTTGGACCCTTCTCTCTAGTGCTGTTCCCTTGCTCTGCTTTCTGGCCTCCATGAACCTAAGAAGCTTTGTTATATCATGCCCTTTTGTCATGGTGTTTTTGCCTTGGAAATACCTGATTATAGACTAAATCCTCTGAAACCATAAGTGAAATAAATGTCTTTTCCTTTAAGTTGCAGGTACCATATATTTGTTTCAGCAATGGAAAAGCACCAGTGTACCCTATTAAGTGGCACTGTTGTTGAAAATCATGTGACTATGTATATAATGGTTATCTCTGGGCTCTTTGTTCTGATATATATATATATGTATATATATATATATGTATATATATATGTGTATATATATATGAATATATATATATAGCCTTTTTATGCTAATATACTATTTTGATTTGTATAGCTTTGTAGTGGTAAGTTTTGAAGTCAGGAAGTACAGGTTTTATAGTTTTGTTCTTATGTTTCAAGATTGTTTTGGCTATTTAGGGTCCCTAATGATTCCATATGCGTTTTAGTATTCTTTTTAAATTGTCTATTTTTATTTTTTTATTTTAAAGAGAATAAAGCAAAACAAAACAATGAAATGAACCAAAATAATATAATGAGAATGACCTTGGGTTTCAAAAACAAGACAGTAGGTTTGTAGTTCTTTTTTTTCAGACAGGCACTGTACCATTGAGCTATATACCCAACTAAACAAGGCAGTAGGAAATCAATAATAGTTACTATATTGCACATTGCTATCCTCCAAATAGTTGCTCAGACTGCTAGATACAGGCATGCAAAGTTAATCAAACAGTATAAGCCCTAAGTTGTTTCTTTACTTCAGTTGCTATCATTTCAGAAATCTCAGGTGTGTGGCTTCCAATTTCTACTATGTCTATGTCTCGTAGACTTGTTCTGGGTGAGATATAGGCATCTATAATTAATCAAACAATATAAGTAATAAATTGTTTCTATACTTCAGTTGCTATCATTTCAGATACCCCAGGTGTGTGATGTCCACCTTATGCTTACATCTTCTGAAGTTGCTCTGGGTGGGGCTTATGGTGGGGAGTGTGGCTTCTCCAGGCCTGCAGCTGGTGGCTCACAAGGGGGCGCGGCTTCTTCTCTGGACCTGTGGTTGCTGGCTTGGGGAAATTGGAGGGGAAGAAGGTAGGGAGTGGGGGTGGGTGGCTTCCTCTCTGGGCCTGCAGAGGCTGGTTCACTAGGGAGCATGGCTTCTTCTCTAGGCCTGCTGCAGTTGGTGCACCAGGGGGTGTGACTTCCTCCCCTTGGGCTGTGGCTGGTTTTCTTCTTTTTGCTGGATTCCTGGATTATCTCTCTCTATGAGCTTCAAGCCTCACTTTAGATCCTTTCTGGGCCCAGAGGACCGGCTTCCCCCCTTTTTCTCTTCCTCATGTTGCTATAGTCCAATGTCTAGATAGCAAATGTTGGAGAGGTCAGGTATAGTCACAGCAGTGACCCCACTCCTCTGATACCAAATTCTGTCTTGATTGCTTTTCTCTTGTTGTTGAGACAAAATACTTGATGCCCAAAATGAAGGAAGGAAAGGTTTATTTCTTACAGTTTTGGAGGTTTTAGTCCATACTCAGCTGGCTCAAAGGCAGGGTGGCATGGCTGAGGGGTAACCATTCACCGTGGCTGCAAGCAACAAGAGCATAAAGGGCAAAAGAGAGAGAGAAAACACGCCTTCTTCCCTCCCTTATATAGTATGCCAGCTCCACCCCTGGGTGGGTGCAGCACTCACACAGTCAATCCCCACACTAGACAATGAACCAATCACAAATGCTAGATTCAGCCACCTCCATGACTGAATGAGGCTTGGGGGGGCCACACGAGACACAAACCGTAACAACCATGAACATGAAATATGTTTCTATTTCCTTTTCCTTTTCTTTCTTTGTCTTGCCTTGTCTTGTCTTGTCTTGTCTTGTCTTGTCCTGTCCTGTCCTTCTCTCTCTCTCTCTCTCTCTCTCTCTCTCTCTCTCTTTCTTTCTTTGACACTAGGGCTATACTAAACTATATTCCCCGCTTTTTTTGGAAACTGGGTCTTGCTGAGTTGCCAAGTCTGAGCTTGAAAAAATGTGATCCTCCTGCCTCAGCCCCCTAAGGTCCTAAGATTACAGTTGTGTGCCACTGTGTCTGGCTTAGTGATGTTTTGTAGTTCTTATTATCATGCTTTCTTGGATTGTTTCTAGGTGTTTTAGATTTTTGATGCCTTTGTAAATGGAATTGTTTCTGTAATTTCCTTTTCATTATTTATGTTTATATAGAAAAGCAACTGATTTTTGTGTGTTGAATTTGTATCCTTCTACTTTTTTGAATTCATTAGTTCCGATAATTTTCTTTACTCAGTTTTCTACATATATGATCAGATCTTCTGCATACAGAGATAACTTTCTAGTTCGATTGTCTTTTCTTTTTCTTGTATAATTGCTTTGGCCAAAATTTTCCAGTTTTGTGTTGAATAGAAGTACAAAAAGCAGGCTACCTTTCCTTGTTTCTAATCTTAGAAGAAAAGTTTTCAAACTTTTATCATTAGGTATATAGTACATGCTGTGGGTTTTTCTTATATGTGAGTTTTGTTTATGTTGAGATAGTATAGTTTCTTTCTATCCCTAGTTTGTTGTGTAGTTTTGGTATGAAGGGTGTTAAATTTAATCAAATGATTTTTCTGCTATCAGTGGAGATGATCATGTGGTTACTTTTCCTTCATCTGGTATTTTACATTGTATAAAGGTAATGTATTAACATTGTGTAAATCTGTACCTGTTGAGCCATTCTTACATGGCAGGAATGAATTTTATTTGGTACAGTCTTTGGAATATCCTACTATATTGGGTTTTTCAGTATTTGTTGAAGATTATTGCCTGAGGGTTCATAAAGTATATTAGCCTATAGTTTTGTTGTTGTTTTTGTTTTTTGAGTAGTGTGTTTGGCTTTAGTATGCAGGTAATGTCTCATAGGATGAGTTTTAGGATCTTCAGTTTTTTGGAAAAATTTGAGAAGTGAAGATGGTTTTATCTTTTATCCCCCTTAGTTTATGTTATGGTTTATATCTAAAATATCCCCCCAAATTCTCATGTGTGGAAGTGATTAGGTCTTAAGAACATTATTCTTATCAGTGGATTCACTGCTTGCTAAGTAGCTTAATGTGATCTTAGAAGGTGGGGCCTGATTGGAGATGGGTAACTGCAGGCCTGACCTAGGAGGGTGCACATATTCTTGTCTCCGTCTTCTCCCTTCTGTCTCTGCTTCCTGGCCGCGTGAGTTGAGCACCTTTTCCTCTACTATGCTCCTTTGGTGTCCTGTTTCTGTCTTCGGGCCAGCTAATCATGTACTTAAACCTTGAGGCAAAGTAAATGTCTCCTTTAAGTTGCATATATTAAGTATTTTGTCTTAGCAACCAGAAAGTGTGGAGTGATGTGGTCCCAGATAATCAGTTACATGATTGGCTCCTTCATATCATTGAGACTTCAGTAAAAATGTCTTCTTTGCTGGGAACTAAGAGTGTAGCCCAGTGGTACAGTGTGTCCTTAGCATGTCTGAGGACCTGGGTTCAATCCATAGCAACTTCCCCTCAACTCCTGTGATTAAAAAAAACAAAAAAAAAAGGAAGAAGAAAGAAAGAAAAGAAGAGAAAAAAGTCTTAGCACGTTTCATTGGATATCTAAAGTAGCATTTTAATTATTCTCTTTTTTAAATTTTTTAAATTTTTTTTAAGTTATTCTGAATTTAGGTCTTAGCCTCATAGCAGTTGCTACTGAATTCTTCTTGTTAGCTTATTTTCTGTCAAACTGTGCCTTTTCTTACATATAAAATAATAAACTCCAGGAGAGCAGTTCTTATCATTTGAGGTTTTAATAGTGTTTCCATTGTATAGGCATGATTGATTAAGTCATTGGACGTTGGTGATCAGGGGAGAGGGCTGAAATTTCCAACTTTTAAGCACATGGTGGTTTCCCTTGACAACCAGTCCCTATTCTGAAGCTATGTAGAGTTTCACCAGGAATCACTTCATTAGTGTAAAGTTGGGATAGTTGAAAGGGGCATATTATGAATAATAAAAATCTCCGAGGATTTTAGGATTGCTTGTGATAGGAACCTGGAAAGCAGTCCAAATATATATCTTTTATTATTTTAAAACAGCACCATATAGGATTGTTGTAAAGATAAATGAGATTGCACATGCCAAGTCCATAGCAGCTCTTGGTACAAATAGCAGTGGCTTTACTGCTACAACATAAATGTTGTGTCTTTCCACCTCTTCTCCTTGACCTCCTCCTTATCACTTTTTTCTCTTGTTTCCTTCCTTTGACCACCTTTCCTTGTGTTTATGTCTGTGTAATTTTTCTCTGACACTTTTGTTTTGGGGTTTTTAGTATTGTATCATATTTGGGTCAGATGTCTAGGATTTGAGTGGATTAGGGGTGACTTGGCTGAAAGCAAGAGTGGTGTTAGTGTAAGTGCTACATGCAAGAGACTTGTGACAAGCCACGCTCTCTCATTTTCTTTCCTTCATATGGTAAAGTTTGTTTTCATTTTTCTCAAGAATGGTAGGCGTCAGAGGGAACAGTGTCCGAATTTGGTTTCTTAGGACAAATAGCTACAGTAGTGCTACCCAAGTGTTAAGTGTTAAGATGGTTAAGAAATAGTGATTTCTTATAGTCATGATGATTCTTGAGCTATCCTTTGCTTTATGGATGATACTGATGATTTAAAAGAAAATATTTTTCATCAGTAATGTGGGTAATAAGAATGACAAAGGATATTATAGGCAAGGAGATTTTCTTACTTATTCTGTAGTCTTTTCTTGGTTTAATGACCGTGAGAAAGAGGTACTTGTTGCTGTGAGTGATAGTGCATGCCTGAAATCCCAGCTACTTGGGAGGCTGAGGCAGGAAGATTACAAGTTTGAGGCTAGTCAGAGCAACTTAGTGTAAGTTCCTGTCCCACATTCTACAAAAAAAACCCCAAAAAAAGTACTGTACTTTTTACTTGTGCTTTCTGGTAAGAATTTATATGACATATTTCAGTAATTCAAAAAAATATTCCTTTCCAGTTAACAGAAGATGAAATTGCAACCATTCTAAAATCTACATTGAAAGGATTAGAATATTTGCACTTTATGAGAAAAATACATAGAGATATAAAAGCTGGAAATATTCTCCTTAATACGGAAGGACATGCAAAATTGGCAGATTTTGGAGTGGCTGGTCAGTTAACAGTAAGTTGACTGATAATTTTGGCTTATTTTTTCCAGTTTGATTGTGACTAAACTTTGACAATGTTTTTGGGGTATAGAAAGAAATGTGTAACTTCATTGTTCTTTTGAAGGAGCCATAATTGATCCAAATTTAAATATTTATTTTATTTGTAATTTAAGGGACATTAAATATTGAAAATATGTCTTATCAGAGTGCTTAAATATTGTAAACGGGAAGCCATCTTGGTACATTGGTTTTGTAGCTTTTATGTATATAATAGTATCTTTAATTACATGGAGATATTGCTTGTGAATGTTTAGTTATTTCAGACTTTAAAATTCCTTAATAACATTATGTTGAAGTTCTAAAAAAATAGTCCATTTCCAGTAGCATCTGTGAAATATGAGGGTTTAAAACATGTATTTTAAAGAATATATTTGGCATACAGATTTTCTTTGTGTTCTTATAGTAATGTTTGTGTCTGTGTAATACATTAATTGCAGGATACAATGGCAAAACGCAATACTGTGATAGGAACTCCATTTTGGATGGCTCCTGAGGTAATTCAAGAAATAGGCTATAACTGTGTGGCTGACATCTGGTCACTTGGCATTACATCTATAGAAATGGCTGAAGGAAAACCTCCTTATGCTGATATACATCCAATGAGGGTAAGAATATTACAATTTGCTAAAAATGTTGACAGTTTTAAAGTGTTACAGTTTTGTAATATCTATAAAAATAAATTTAATTCATCTCAATTTAGATTGTATACAAAAAATAGTAAAATTACCTGTCAAAGGTTAGTGACTATCAGTTTTTCTTCCCCCTGTCTTCTTATATGTAAGACTTAAAGAACTGAAAACTGGTTGTTTCTACAGTCACTCTTCCTCCTGAAAAATACAGCTGTATTTGCACTTCAGTAGAAGAATTGGTAAATCAGTTCTCTCTTTCTTACCCACTCTGCATTTTCTACCTTTCTTTATCTTTATCTTTTTTAGTTGAGGACAATATTTATAAAATGCTAATTTCTAATACTGCTATCTTCCTTCAAGGAAATTAGGTGTATTTGGTTTGTCCTTACTGAAAAAACAATTCTTTTGAATACCATACTATGCTTCTATGAACTCCGTTTCTAGGATTATTTTTGAATTTGAAGTTTACGTCTTCAAGTCTAATTTCTGTGCTTTAGAGTTTGTAATGATATGGTTCTTAGAGTTATTAGTACAGTAAACGAATTTCAGTTTTTCAAGATAAGTTCATTTAACTTTGTATACTTACTGCCCTCTAGTGGTGCAAGTTATCTCCAGGGTATAGGAATGAAGGAGAAAGAAGAGAGAAGGCGAGAATTGATTTGTAGAGGATCATAGGGTGACTGGAAACATATATGAAGCAATAGATGTGATATTTTAGAATATTGTGAACAAGAATAAATTGAAATCATGCCTGATTCTACAGTGCTATCATTCATTAAATTTCAATAGTATAGGTAACACTACACTGTATTTAAAATATTTAAAAATCTGTGTGCCATACTGAAACATGTTACAGAGCCAATTCTTTGAGCAATACATTTCTATATAAATATGTACTATCTTCCTTGTACATGTGAATTCCTTTTACTGAAGTGCAAAATGAAAAATCTCATTGATTATTTGAAAATAATATGAAAAATTGCAAGATGAGCATACAAATTCCTGAACCACAATCTTATTTATTCTAGAATCTTATTTATTCTATGATTGTTAGTTATCTGTGGTATTTTTATCTAGGAAGTTTGTAGAGTGACCCTCAAATGAGGTATGTTTGCATTGAAAGAAGTAAAGCTTACTAAATCATCCAAACCTTGCTTAAGTTCCAGAGCTGGGATTTAATCTAGATCTTGCATTATTACAATTCTGTTTCCTCCCTTTGTAAATCTCTGTTTTTCAAACAAATTACTCATATATCAGGAAAGAATTGTAAAATGTGGCCTCTGCAAAGATCTTAAAATATCACTTGAGAAGTCATACATGCAAAATAATAAAATGTACCCGGAGATAATATTTCTGTTGAATATACATGTACTGTGTATATTGCAAACTTCTAGGATTTTAGGTCCCTTTTTTTCTTATTAAAATTTTACTAAATTTCAAGTCACAGGTTACATTTTTGTATAGAGCCTCCTTAAGAGTCAACCTCCCAAATAGAGCTTGCTTTTTTTGTCAAAATTGGGATGTAGACCATTCTTTTTTTTTTTTTTTTTTTTTTTTTTTTTTTTTTTTTTTTTTTTTTTTTTTTTTTTTTTTTTTTTTTTTTTTTTTTTTTTTTTTTTTTTTTTTTTTTTTTTTTTTTTTTTTTTTTTTTTTTTTTTTTTTTTTTTTTTTTTTTTTTTTTTTTTTTTTTTTGGTGTTTTGAGACAAGGTCTTGCTTTGTAGCTCAGGCTGGCCTTGAACTCAGTGATTTTTCTGCCTTAGCCGCCCCAGTGCTAAGATCACAAATGTGTGTCATCATGACTGGCTAATATAGGCCATTCTTGATTTTGTGGTTCTGTGGATATTTTATGAAGTACTGCCCTATGCATTTTCAAACACAGTATAGTTTATGTTCAAATGATATTGTCAGTATTTAGCTTTTTTTCTGTTTGTGAACTATTTTAAAAATTATAGAGTACAGAACTGCAAGTGTTGGTAAGCTATCAAGATCATGTAGCAGAAGCCAGGTGTAGTGGCACACGCCTTTAATCCCCACACTGGCGAGCCTGAGGCAGGAGGATTGTTGTGAGTTTGAGACCAGGCTGGGCTACAAAGTGAGCTCAAGGCTGGCCTGAACTACATAGTGAGACCCTGTCTCAATAAACAGGGCTGGGGATTTAGCTCAGTGGCCTAAATACCTGTCTGGCAGGAGCGAGGTTATGAGTTTGATCCCCGGTACCAAAAAAAAAAAAAAAAACGTAGCAGATAAAAATTTTCCAAACTTTGACTGTTCACTTGACAGCTTGAATTTTATAACTGACAAGTACTGAGGTTTTTTTCCCCTTAAAATGACAAGTACCAGTTGGTTCATTTTTGAGAAAATGTCAGTCACACACACAAACGGAGGGATGAAAATGTGCTTATAAATTTACATCCAGCTATTAGATTAAAATTAATAACTAATGGCAACTGAAAGTAAATCTGCTCCTGAATCTTGCTGTACTTTTCTTGGAGAAACATAACATTTTAATAATGTGAAATAAATACTCTCCTTAATGCAGGGTAGAAACATTGTGGGGGGGTCCTTCCTTTATAATGCATGATAAAAAATATTATAGCTTTTCCATTGCAAATCACATGTTCCTCTTGGAAGATTTGTTGCAGGCATTTAACATGGGGATGAAGGGGTGGGAATGGCACAGCCATCGAGTATTTTCATTTAATCTAGGATAGAATAAATCTGAAATTAAGGTTTTGGCAATGCTGTACTCTATCTAGAGGCTTCAAGGAGAGTTTATTCTCTGCCTCTTCAAGGTTTTGGTGGCTACTGACAATGCCGAGATTTTCATTGAATTGTAATTGTATCACTCCAGTCTCTGCCTATGTCTTCACATTGAATTATCCTCTGAGTGAGTACCTGTGTCTTTTTCTTTGTCTGTTTCAGATTTCTCTCTGCTTTTCTCTTGTGAGTACATTTGTCATTGGATTTAAGGCCCTTTCTAATAAACCATGGTTCAAGATCCTTAATTATATTTGCAAAGATTATTTTCTTTTCTTCTAAGAAAAGATACATTTAGAGCTCTATGGATTAGGACAGTGATGATGAACCTTTTAGAACTTTCTTTCAATGATAAGAAACAGCTGGCTGTGGCATGTGTGGCATAGGTTTGCCAGCACTGGATAAGGATTAGGATATATATCTTTTTGAGGAGCCACTGTTCAACCATCTGTATCGCCTATAATCTGTTCTTCTCTGTTTCAATTATATATTGAATTTGAAATTAATGACTAATTAAGATTAGTGACCAATATGTGACATAAAATTTAGCATTACAACTATTTTAAGCATATACTTCATTGATATTAAGCACATTTGCATTGTCCTGCAACTATCACTAGTGTTAATTACCAGAAATGTTTTAATTGCTTCAAACTGAGATTGTACTCATTAGACAATAGCTCTTCATATCCTCTTGTTCCAATACTTAGTAACCATTATTTACTTTCTGTCTTTATGAGTTTGACTATTATAATGCTCTTTTAAGAGGGGATTCTTACATTACTGTATTTATTTTGTGTGCAACATTTTGGAAAATTAGTTTAATGATTTCATGGTTCAGCCATGTTATAACATTTATCAGAAATTTCTTCCTTTTAAAGACTGAATAATAGTTCATTGTATACATATACCATAATTTGATTATACTTGGGTTTCTTTCACCTTTTGGTTATGATGAGGCCTGCTACTGTGAAGATAACTATGTAGTCGCTTCTGAGATTGTGCTGTCAGTTCTTTTGGGTGTATACGTCCAGTGGAATTGCCACATCTCATAGTAATTCTGTGTTTAACTTTTTGAGAAACCTCCATACTATGTTCCACAGCAACTGTGCAATGTCATATTCCTACTCACATTGTGCAGGGGTTCCAGTTTTCCACATCTGAGTTAATACTTGTTTATTTTCTATTTTTTTCTTTGCTTATAACCATTGTAATGGGTGTAAAGTGATTATCTTATTGTGGGTTTGAGTTGCATTTCCTCGATGACTAGTGATGTTGAGCATATTTTATTGATCACTTGTGTAATCTTCTTTTTGAGAATTGTCTACCCGGGGTTGTCATCCCTGGTGTCCCTTGCCTGCCATCTCCCATGCTGGGTTTCAAACTTAGAATCTTGTGCATACTAGGTGAACACTCCACCACTAAACTACATATGTCTCTGTCCTCTTCCAGTTTTTAAATCAGGTTGTTTTATTGTTGAGTTTTTGGTCGTATTTTTATTAGTTTCTCTCTAATATTGATCTCTTTTTCTCACTGCTGATATAAGTCTTCTGGACTTTGATTTTTTTACACCTCTTTCATTATCTTTGCAGTTGGCCTCTCTGTCATTTTTCTGCATACCCAATTCTAGTACTCAGTCTAAGGCCCTTTAGGTTTCTTCCTCTGTAATCAGCTCATTGAAAGTTCTTTGTATCAGAACAGTTTCTGCTCTCTATGTAAATAATTATCTACCAAGTAGGGAATTCTTTAATCATTAATGAGTGCTTTACTTTATGCAGTTGTTGTGTTTTGAAGAAGTTGTGTAACTATATATGTGTAAATCAGCATTTTAAATAATCTGACTTTTTAATAACTTTTTAAATGAATCCTTAAGTAATGAAAATATTGCTCTTAAAACTTAAGCTGCTATGCGGGATAGTCTCATGTTATCGGTTATTTAATTATTAATATTAAAATGTTTTCAATACTTACATTAAAGTGGAAGAAATTCATATTCTCACATGGAGGTAGAGAATCTGGCCTTGAGACCAGTTGGAGATTACTGTTTATCTTCTTTCTTACATTGGTTGTTTTTTATTAGAGAAACTAAATGTCTTCGAGGTGTGGGTGTTTGCATTTTGAGGAAAGTAATCTGGAATTGTCCTCCTTATTGTTTACTTGCTTTCCCCTGTCCTTTATTTTCTTCTATAAATATTTAGTACATATTTATCATGTTCCAGTAGTGCTTTGAAGTAGTGTGAAACAGAGCAGACATATTTCCTGTAATCTTGGAACTCCAGTTCAAATTATTTAACATTCTAATGCTACAATTATTTAGCTTTCCATTTGTTGAAAGAGAAAGGGGTAGATAAATGTTGTTTGTAAGACTATTATACACTGTAACTACTTTTATGAATCATATGGCTATCAATAAAATTATAATTACTTTGTCATTGCTGTAGTTCCCACTTATCTGAGGTTTCACTTTGTATTTGCAGTTGCAGTTACCCATGGTCAACCACCACCACCCAAAAATAATGAAAGGAAAATTCCATAAATAAATGATTCATAAGGTTTAAATCATGCCCCATTCTGAGTAGTGTGATGAAATTTCACACAGTTCTGACTGATGTGAATCTTCTCCTTGTCCAGCATGTCCAGGCTGTCTGTGTTACCTGTTATTTGGTAGCTGTCTTGGTCTTCAGACTGTGAGATACTGTATCATAGTGATTGTGTTCAGCCAGCCTTACATGGTAGTGTACCTCTGTATCTCAACCCCTACATCATTTATTTCACTTTTCCTCATATCAGTATTATATCATCTCATAGCATCACAAAAAGAGTAAGTCCATGCAATGAGATACTTTGAAAGGAAGATCACATTCACATAACTTTGGTTACAGTATATTGTTATCAATCTATTTTATTATTTTAATGTGCGTAAATAAACTTGGTCACAGGTATGTGTATAGGAAATAGCATAGTATATAGTATATATAAGGGTTGGTATTCATGGTTTCAGGGATCCACTGGGAGTAGGTGGGGATTGCTGTATACACATTCTCATCTTCCTTTATTGTCCTTTTCTTCCTCCAGCCACTTTTCTTTTCTTATATCCTCACAGTTTCCTCCCTCTGCCTTTAACTTTCTTTCCATGTACTTTACTTCTTTAATTTTAACTCATATTGTTCCCTTCTTCCATCTTGCCTGGTTATTTTAGGTGGTACTGTTTCTATTAATGATATTTTCAGATCAGAGGCAGCCAAAGATCTAGATGAATAGGACAAATTTGATCGTTGGAGAATTTTAGTACTACTTTCAGGAAAGATGATTTTTCACTCCATTTCAAAGATAGTTATTCTCAAAGACAGTATGCTCCTGATATACATGGGAGGCATTCCACCTCCCAATTTGGAAATTAAGGCATATTGCAGTGACAGTTCAACATATTTCTGTCTAGTCAGAGTTATTCTTCAAGAGATAAACAAACAAGAAAAACAATAAACAGATTGCAGCTTCTCTTGATTGAGACTGCTAGGATGATCACTGAAGGCTTACACAGGAAAGAGGAATTCCCACTCTTAATCTGTACTCAAACCTTGCTGTTGGTGTTACCAGGTACTCTGTAAACATGATTAGTTTGTTAACTATTGAGAAAGCAATTATCATTTTCCTACTCACATACAAATTACATGAATATGAATTGTAGTTTTGGGGACATGTTTACATTAAGTATTGCTTAGAGTAAGAATTATTGAGAAAATACAATCCATTTTTGTTTTTCTTTCTTTCTTTCTTTGTATTTATTTTTATTTAAGATAAAAAAGACACAGAAAAGAAAGACAAAATGTAAAAGAGACAAACAACAACAACAAATCCAATGCAATAGCATTATAGGTTTACAAAACAAGATGGTAGGAATTTGACAATGGTTGCAATATTGCATATTGTTACCTTCAGAAGGGTTGTTTAGATTACCAGATATAGACATGTAAAATTGATCTAATCATATGAATATTAAGTTTTTTTTAGTAACTAATCCATTTAGTAGTATAGTCATTTTAGCTATCTTATGTATACATATATACAAATTTATGTCTTTTTTCTTTTCCCTTCCTTCTGCAATCCATTTTTTAAAATATTTTCATGTAGGATACTGACAAATGCACTTTTTTTTTTTTTTTTTTGATACTGGGGATTGAACTCATAGCTTCATACTTGCCAGTCAGGCGCTTACTCCACTGAGCTAAATCCCTGGCCCAAATGCAGTATTTCTCTGTCTTTGTGTGGGGTAGTTTAAAGGAAACAGTTTAAGTTGATGATTAAAAGTTGGCATTCATATTTCATGTTTTTAAAAACATTTACTTATTTTTATTAGTGTATGTTTGCCATACATAGTGATCCCATTCATGATGGCGAATTTATACTGGTATATAATATATCTTAATTCCTTTCTTTCCCACTCCTTCTCCTTTCTTCAGTCCTTCTTCCCCTCCTTGTTTACAAAACCTGTTTCCATTTTTTCTTTCAGTTCTTCCTTTTATTAAAAATTCCCACCCCCCTCATTTGTTCCCTTTGCCATGTAAACAAGGTCTTCCTACTTCCCAATGTCTATCCTGTTTTGCTACTTATTTACACCCTGAATTTCTTACATAACAGAAACAATGGGAAATTTAAACTTGTGTGTCTAGTTTATTTCACTTAACATTATGGTCTTGAGATGTATCCATTTACCTAAAAAAATCTCAAGTTTATCCTTCTTTATAGCATAGTAGCACTTCATTTTATATAAATATCACATTTTCTTTATCTGTCTGTTAATGTGTTTATAACTGTTTCCAAGATTTAGCTACTACAAATTGTGCTGCTATAAATATGAGTATGCATGTATCACTGTAATATGATGTCTTTAACTTTTGTAGGGAAGATACCTAGAAGGGAAATAGCTAGGTCAAATGGAAACTCTAGTTTTAGTTTTTTGAGGAATCTCCATACTGATTTTCATAGTGGTTGCATAGTAGTTGTACCAATTTACACACCCACCAACAATGGAGAAATGTTCCTTTTTCCCCTCAGCCTCTTCAGCGTATTAATGGTTGATTTCTTGATGATAAACATTCTTTCTACAGTGAAATGGAATCTCGGTGTTGATTTAATTTGTATTTCTCAAATGATCAGTGATGTTGAACATTGTTTTCTGTTATTGGTTGTTTGTACTTCATCGTCTGAGAAGTGTCTTTTAATTGGGGGAGGGTCTAATTTTTTTGAGTTCTTCATGTATACTAGATATTAATCCTCTCTCTGGGGAGTAGCTGGCAAATTTTTCTCCAGTCTGTAGGTTGTCTTCATTGGTGTTTTCCTTTGCTGTGCAGAAGCTTTTTAATTTGACGTGATCCCATTTGTTGATTCTTTGCAATGTTTCCTGTGCGACTGAGGTTTTGTTTATAAAATTGTTCCTTACACCTATGTCTTTAAGAGTTTTATTTATTCTGTCTTCCAGAAGATTAAGTGTTTCTGTTTCAATATTTAGGTCTTTGATCCATTTTTATTTTAGTTTAGTGCATGGTGGGAGATACAAGTCTAGGTTTAATCTTTGGCATGTAGAAAGCCAGTTTTCCCAGCATCATGTATTAAAGAGGTGATCTTTTTTTCCAGTGAGGGTGTTTGGTTACCTTGCCAAAGATAAGGTAGCTGGGTGTGCTTGGAGTTGTTTCTCTATCTTCTATTGTGTTACATTCTTCTTCAAGTCTGTTTTATTTTATTTATTTGTTTATTTTTTACTGTAGCTTTGTAGAATAGCTTCACATTTCATTTTTTAAAATTGTAGTCCACAGTATGAAATGTATTTCATATTATAGTACATTATTCACATGCATGCATACACACAAGATGCACATACACACAACTGAAACAAAATATACATGAAACATTACTTATTTTTGTTATTTGTTATCTACTGCGATTTGTATTCCATTACAGTTTTTTATTATTTATTCTTTTTCATTCTTTTGTTTAAAAAGTGGGTGGACCAGTTCACTAAATTCACTTTGTGATTCAGCCATAGTTTGTGACTTGAATCTGTAGAGCAAGAATCATTGAACTAGGCTTTGCAAATCTGAATTCTTCTAAAACTAGAATGCTTTGATTATTGGTGTTGAGTAGCGATGTGACTTGGTGTTTGAGACTGCTGAGTTTTAAATCAGTTTTGTTGTCTATGAATTAGCTGTAATAGGTCCTCATCTGTTCATTTCAGAGTGTTGTTTGGGAAGATCAAATGAGATAATGTGTTTGAGCAATCTATGTTATATATTAAATACTGTGGGAATATTAGTTATATTATGAAGTTATTTTTCAAGTCTCACATTGATCTCAATGAATAAAAGTTTTTGAAGATACCTATTTAATAATATTTACCATTCTTAAGCACTTCTGACTGTAAGAGGAGCAAGCAGTTAGTTGTTTATCATTATTTGACATTATTTTGGGACATGTAATGGGATGGTAGAGGTACTTTTGGGACCTTACACAGTACTAAAGGAATTATTGCTTTGTATTAGAACCTGCCTAGTGTTATTCTCTTGCCAGCCAGAGAGAATTGCTTACTGGAAACAGTAGGGAAATAATAAACTATGAGGACAGAGATACCTTTTCTCTCTTTTTAAATGATAAACAGATACTTTTTAGTTCTTCATTTTAAACTGTATACTGTATACTGAGCTAGTATACAGTTAAAAATACAGTCTACAAGAAGATAGAATGAACTTTTTCTGGGGCAGAGAATTTAGTCACTGAATTCCTTGAAATTTCACTTAAATATTGGTGTTTGTGTAGATGTGCATTTTACTGGTAAGATAGTTCATAGTTTTCATAAGTGAAAATAGAGACTTCTTTGAAAGAAGTGTTTCTCCACCCAAAATGATTGAGAATTTTGGCTGTCAGTGATAGAATTGGGCCGGGGGTGTGGCTCCAGCACAGGCGCCTGCCTGGCAAGCGTAAGGTCATGAGTTCAATTCCCGGTACAGAAACAAAAACACCCCCCCCCCCCAAAAAACCAACCCCCCCCCCAAAAAAAAAACCAAAAAAACCCCAAAATAATGGCAGAATACTGCTGCTGTATCCTCAAGGGGATATCTTTCTTTTTTTTTCCTGTTGGTACTGGGGATTAAACTCACAACTTCGCAACTGCCAGGCAGGTGCTTAAGCCACTGAGCTAAACTCCCAGCTGTATTTTTTTGAGACAGGGTTGCGCTATGTAGTTCAGGCTGGCCTTGCTCACATCGTGGCCCAAGCTAGCCAGGAACACACAAGGCTCCTCCAACCTCAGCCTCCCAAGTGTTGGGATTAAAGGCGTGCACCACCACGCCCAGCTGAGGATTTCTTTTTATATTGTATGTTTAGAATTTTGTTTACTATTAATTTTGCCATAGCGTATTATAATTCTGCATTTTAATCTGCAATGGACATATTCTCTCCATATTCTTTTTACTTCTGGGAAAGCCAATTTTAAGTAAGTCCAGTTATAGTGAGAAGTTTTTATAAGTTTCTGCTTATAAAAAATCTTTCTGGGGCCAGGGATTTTGCTCAGTGGCACAGTGTCTGCCTGGTAAGCGTGAGGTCCTAAGTTTGATTCCTGGTACTCTCCTCACCCTCCCCCACTAAATCTTTCCTTTCTCTCAATTTTTACATCATACTACTGTACTTTTAAATGATACTTTTTATACCTACTATATGTTGTTATAATTTTATGACGGAATTCTGTTTTTCTTACTATATATGAGATGTATTATAGCTTTACAGAATATCGAATTTCATTGTAGTATTTTCATACAGCCACCTAATATATTTTGATGATATCCATCCCTTGACTACTCTCCCTTGTACCTTTTCTCCTGATCCCCTTCCATTTGCCTGATAGTCTCCTTTCAACTTTCAGGTCATGTCATCTCTCTGTAACAACCCCCACACCCTATATTAGAGAAAACATCTGATACTTAGTTTGTGAGTCTGGCTTATATTGATCAATTTGATGCTTTCCAATTCTATTTGTGTCCCTGTAGTTAACATGATTTCATTCTTCTTTATGACTGAATAATACTGTGTGTGTATGTATATGTATTAATGTATATGTATATTATATTTTCTTCATCTATCTATTAACAGGTACCTAGGGCAATTTTGTATTCTGGTGACTTTGAATTGAACTGTAATAAACACAGGCACACCAGTATTTCTATTGTATGCTGACTTTTTTTGTTTTGTATATATACATTAGGGAAGGTATAACTGAATCATGCAGTAATTCTGTTTTTTTTTTTTTTTTTTTGGAGGACCCTCCATACTAATTTTCTAATGGTTCTACTAGTTTATATTCTCACCAGTAGTGCAGAAGGGTTCTCTTCCATTCATCCTAGCCAGGATTTATTGTTTTTTGTGTCCTTAAGGGTAGTGATTCTGACTGCAGTGAGAGAGAATCTGTGATGGCTAACGATACCGAGCATTTTTCATATCCTTATTGGCAATTTGGATTTCTTCTTTTGAGAATTGTCTGTTTATTCATTTGTTCATTTATTGATTGAATATTTGTTCTTCTGCAGTTCAGTTTTTGAGTTCTTCATATACTCTAGATGTTAATCCTTTCTCAAAACACTAGCTGTTAAAAGATTTTCTCCCATTCAGTAGTCTGTCTCTATTCTCTTATTTTACTGTGCCGAAGCTTTTTAGCTTGATGCAGTCCCATTTGTCAACTCTTTATTTTCTGAGATACTGGGGTCCTGTTCAGGAAGTCTTTGCCTGTGCTTCTGTCTTGAAGTGTTTCTCTTAGGTTTCAGAACTTCTAGCAGTTTTAGAACTTAAGGTCTTAAATCCATTTTGAGTTGATTGTTGTACAGGTAGAAGACAGGGATCTTGTTTCAGTCTTCTACATGTGGTATTCAGTTTTTACAGCATCATTTGTTGAAGAGGCTGCTTTTCCTGCAGTGTGTGTTTTTGGCACCTTGGTTGAGAGTCACATGGTTGCTTCAGCATTGCTCTTTTTGCCCACCATGATTGCTTTGCGTTTTTAGGGTCTTTTGTGCTTTCACATAAATTTTAGATTTTTTTTTTCTAGTTCTATGAAGCAGGTCTTTGGCATTTTGATGAGAATTACCTTGGCTTTCAGTAATATGGCCATTTTTACAGTATTAATTGTTTTAATTTATGAACATGGGCAGTCTTTCCACCTTCTAGTAGCTTCTTTTGCTCTTCTCTCTTCTCTCTCTCTCTCTCTCTCTCTCTCTTTCTTTTTGTCTTTTTGAGACAAGATCTCAAAAAGGCTGGCCTTGAGCTCACTTTGTGCCCCAGGCTGATCTCAAACTTGAAATGATCCTCCTGCTTCAGCCTCCCGAGTGCTGGAATTACAGGCATACACCACCATTCCCGGCTGAGTGGTTTCATTTTCTTTCTTTGATATTTTATACTTTTCACTGTAGAAGTCTTTCAAGTCCTTCACTGATTTACTTCTAGGTATTTCCTTGTTTTTGAGGCTATTGTTAGTGGAACTATTTTCCTGATTTCTTTCTCAGTGAGTTCATTATTGGTGTATAGAAATGTTATTGACTTAATATATTGATTTTGTATCCTGCTACTTTGCTAAATTTGTTTTGTTAGTGCAAAGTTTTTGGTAGAGTCTGAAGGGTCTTCTCAGTATAGAATCATATCATATGTAAACAGGGATAATTTGACTTTTTCCTACTTGTACCCCTTTTATTTCTTTGTCTTGATGGGCGATTTTGGCTAAAATTTCAAGCATATATCAGATAACAGTAAGGGTAGTGGACGCCTTGTCGCCTTCCTGGTTCTAGAGAAAATGTTTTCAGTTTCCTCCATTCAGTGTGATTTTGACTGTATATAGTCTTTATCTTGTTGAGGTGTGATCTTTCTATACCCATTTTTTTCAGAACTTTTATTGCAAAACAATGCTGAGTTTTATCAAAAGGTTTCTGTGCACTTACTGAGACCATGTGATTTTTATCCTTGAGTCTATGCTGTAAATATCTAAGTCCATTTGATCTATAAGGTGATTAAATTTTGTTCTCTCTCCTCTCTCTGTCTCTCTGTCTCATTTGTTTGTCTAGATGAGCGATCTATTGTTGAGAACTGGATAATGAAGTCACCAATTACTATTGTATTGGGTCTTGTCTCTACCTTTATGGTCAGCAGTGTTTGTTTCATAAAATTGGCTACTCTGACATGTAGCGGTGTATATTCATAATCATTACAACTTTTTGTTGGATTATTACCTTTATCAATATGTACTGGCTGGGAGTTTGGCTCAGTGCCTTAAGCGCCTGCCTTGGCAGGCGTGAGGTTATGAGTACAATCCCTGGTGCCGCAAAAAAAAATAAATAAATAAATATCAATATATACTGACTTTTTTCTGACTGGTTTGACTTGAAGTATCTTCTGTTAAATATAGCTACTCTTGCTTGCTTTTGGATTCCATTTACTTAGAATATCATTTTCCATCCTTCTACTTTCAGTCTAGGTATGTTTTTGCCACGGAGGTGAGTTTCTTGCAAACAGTAAACTATTGGGTTTTGTTTCTTAATTCAGCTAGCTCTTATACTCCTCACTCCTCATCCTGGTACTGGGGATTGAACCCAGGGCCTTCCCATTGGACTATATCCCCAGTCCTTTTTAAAAATTTTTATGTTTTTTTGAGGTGGGGTGTATCAGTTAGGGTTTACTAGAGAAACAGATATAACACCAAATATACAACTGTATAAGAAATAACAAGATTGGCTTACAAAAGTCAGCCACAAGGTTGAATAAGGGAGCGTGCAGAGGGTGTCTGCAAGCTGGAGGGGAAAGGGTCCAGCCCAAGGGCTGGAGCTTACTGCAGTGTCCTATGCAAGTCCGTATCAGAAGTCTGATGGATCTATGATGGAACACTGAAGAATCTACGAGGGAAGGCTGGAGAGTCTATGACGAAGACTGAGGAGTCTACGACGAAGACTGGAGAGTCTACGACGAAGGCTGAAGAGTCTACAATGAAGCTGAACAGTCTGTGCCAGAAGCCAGGTGACGATGTCCAAGCTGAAAGCAAAGACTGGAGCTCCTCCGAAGAAGCAGCAGCCAGTCCCTTCTCATTCACCTTTTTACTACCTGGGGTGGGTGTAGCTTCACAAACATCCTTGCCTTCCTTTGGACAAAATGAGGATGTTTACAAAGTAAGACCCCTGGCTCCCTCCCAAGTCTTTCAGTTAAACTTCTGGCCTTCTCAAATTGTAACAATGACCAGGTAACTGTGCTCTACACCCCAGGATGTAGAGCTGCTGAGTTACTTAATTAAGCTACTAGACTTCTCAAGGTGACACAATGTATAAACCGTAACTTGGGGTCTTCCTTAGTTAGCCAGGCTGGGTGCAAACTTATGATCTTTCTATGTCAGGCTCACAGAGTTCTGTGATTGTAGGTACATGCCATCATGCCTGGCTGCTATTGTGTGTTTTTTAATTGGGGAATTAAGAACATTTGCATTCAGGGTTATTAATGAAAGATATGTTTTAACTTTTGACTGTTTTTTTTCCTTAACATTTGATTCTTTCTTAATTCTCATTTGTTTATCTATTGTTCCTCTTCTGTATGTCTTCTGCAGTGCTGGCTTAGTGGTCATGAATTCCTTTAGTTTATGCTTGTCTTGGAAAATCTTTATTTCTCCTTCAGTTCTAAAGCATAACTTTGCTGGACATAATAATCTGTGTTGGCAGTCATTTTCTTTCAGGGCATGAAGTACATCACTGCACACCATCCTGACTTTTTTTTTTTAAAGAGGTTTTGCTGAGCAATCTGCAGTTATTGTGATAGGTTTGCCTATGTAAGTGGTTTGAGTTAGTTACTGAAGAATTATTAGACTTCGTTGTCTTTTTTTTTTTTTTCTCTTTCTGTTTCTATGTTGAGAATTATACATGTATTGGGTTGGATATCTCTTTGACTTTATGTGAGCAGGCTTCTTTTCAGGGCTCAAGCCTCAGTGCTGCTTTGACAGAAATTAGGTAAAAGTAAGCAAAAAAGAAAAAAAAATGATTTCAATCAATCTCCTGTACTTGTGTGTTTCAATTAGGAGTTTCTTTCTAGGACCTGTAGTAATGCAACGCTGTCATGTAGAGAGGAGGGGTAATGAGTTGCACCTGAGTCAGTTGTAGTTCCTCCTGGCTCCTATGTAACAGGTTGGTGCTCTGAGTGGTGAGTCCTGCCTTGCTTTTCCCATTGGACAGAGTTGCTCCTTGGTGTTTTGTTTGTCTTTAGGTTGTATTTATTCTAGAGCATTGTTGTTGTTGTTGCTTTTGTGCTGTACACGTAGAGCCATTTCTATCCTTGACTGGCTAGCATGTGGGCTAGTTAGGCACCCTGCTCCGCCAGAGGGCCTTCCTGACTAAGCATGTGGGAGTATGGTACAAATCTCAGGAGAGGCATGTCAGAGAGTGGGGAAAGCAAACCGACCTGAGTTCTGTGGTGGAGGGAGACAACTGTGGGAAGTAGGCAGTCAGCTGAGCTGGATCCTGGCACATTGATTGATTGATTGATTGATTGATACCAGGGATTGAACTCATGACTTTGCGCTTACTAGGCAAATGCTTAAGCTGCTGAGCTAAATCCCCAGCCCGGAGTTTTATTTATTTGGTTCTTGCAGTTGAACCCATGTTCTTGTACATTTTTTTTTTCTTTTTTTTGGTACCGGGGATCGAACTTACAACCTTGTGCTTAGCAAGCAAGCGCCCGAACCACTGAGCTAAATCCTTAGCCCCCTGGCACTTATAGACCTAATCCTCTCAAAAAACCACATTCAGTTTCTCTTGCTCCTCACCACGGAAGTCTGTGCTGCCAACTACTTTATTCTCTACAGCCTGAGTGCCCCAGCGTGTAAATTTCTCAAAGGGTTTGTGAATAATCTTCTCCGTCTTGTGTGACTCTCTTCCACCTACTCCTACTGATTCACAGAATACTTGAGTCTGAAGCACTAAGTGCCCCTCTCAAGATGTCATCTGTGTAATGGCTGTCCTAGCTAATAGCACTGTATATAATGAGCCCTGAAGTGGATTTCTACTCCAGAGCTGGCCTGCCGTGCAGGAAGAGTCACTTTCCAACTAAAAACTCATACTAAATTTACAGCTTATATTAACTATGGATTTCTTCTATGGCTAAGGCTGCCAGTCTGTTATTTATTGTTGGGCCTGCCAACCCTCTGCAGGCTTACCTTGTGCTTCAGTAGTTGAGTTTCATTTCCCCTCAGAGAACTGCAGTTGGCATTGTGGGCTAGGTACTTTTGTGCGCATTTCCTGTTTCTCTTTGCTTTTTAGATTCTTTTCACCTCTTTCTTCTGGATTTGAGTTTTAAATGGAGGTGTGTTTCATTTTTCTTATTAAGCCTAGGATAGTCACTTACATATAAGAGTATTCAATAAATATTTCTGTTGCACATGCTCTTGCTTCCCTTTTCTGTCTCAGTGATACTCTTTGGTATTAATGTTGAAATCTGTCATGCTCAGATTCTTCTTTCTTATGATAATAAGTGGTGTATTTGTAAGTTACAATAAGAACCAGTGAAATAAAATAATTAAATGTTAATCAAATACAACTTGAAAGACCTATCATCCTTTATATCTTGCCTTTCAACCTTTTACTTAGTTCATCTTAGTTGTTGAAGTTTAAAATTGATATAGCT
This sequence comes from Dasyprocta punctata, assembly GCA_004363535.1. NCBI lineage: Eukaryota > Metazoa > Chordata > Mammalia > Rodentia > Dasyproctidae > Dasyprocta > Dasyprocta punctata. Next base: position 86,891 of record RJWM01003501.1, on the reverse strand, counting down.
CATTAGTTTATTTTTTGATCCTGTTACCTTATTGAAAGAGATAGGGAAGACTATTGAGCACTCTTATTGTTGGCCACTCAACACTGTCACTTTGGTTTGCTAATGGAATATAACTGTTGAAGATTTATGTCTAAAAAGCAGTGGTGTTGGGTTACTATCATTGTAGGTTTCATTTTGAACTAGTCATAGTTAACTGTTTATGCTATATTGGTGGTGAACCTTTCACATATGTACTGCAGCAGGCTGTTTGTATCATTGAAAGCTCTAAAAAGTTCACTATTACTGCTATAGACCTAGGGTAGCATTAGTCTTTGAAGACATAAATGGCTAGGAGTGTGTGGGTTGGGAACTTGGGAGGTATGTTGTGAGCAGGTGTTGACTCATGAAACATTTGAAAATTCATAATATTTTGAGGAGAATGCTATCAAATTTGACTTTTGAAATTATATATAAATGACATGTATTTTAAGATTTAGACAAGGCATACTTAACATGTGTGCATTTTAATTAAATTTCTACAGAATAAAATTCTTCAGGTATCCTAGAAGATTTACGAATAACCATTGATTTTTATTTGATTGTGTTTAGGTTCTCTCTCTTTCTGTCTCTCTCTCTCTCTCATTGTGTGTGTATGCTCATGCACACAGTACTGGGTGTCAGACCCAGAACCTTGTGCATGATAAGCGTGTACCGTACCACTGAGCCCAATTTATGTTTAACTATAACTTGTACATGAATTAAGCCATCTTCATTACATCTGGGATCATTTAAATACTGTAATTACATATAGTTGTGCTATGTAATGAAAGGTAAGGAGTAAATGATCAGAGGTGATTTGTAGGCATTGCAATAAGTGACTTATAAACTGAAGGTTACCATTTTAATTGCAAGGCTTGTGAATCTCTTTAATTCTGTAATCAAATGAATGATATCAAAGGATAAGTAATTTAACATAACAATTGCAGCTTATCCTGAACATATGTTGCTGTTAATAGGTTGCATTATGATCTTTAAGGACTTGTAAGTAGTTAGTACATTTTGGTTCATTTGATACCCACAGTTTTTCTTAATTTTTATTAGTGAGTTGTTACAGTGGTTAACAAGAAATACACAGATTTAAGTTGCAATCGTTTTCCCAGGGTTATATGATCTAACTTCACAAGCTTTTTGAACATATGTAGATGCTTTTCTATTTTGCTTTAGTTATGACATACAATTGATATAGGCAAGCATGAAAGCTTGGGCAAATTTTCCTTGCTTTTTCTGGATCTTACTCAGATTCTGTGGTATTTATGTAAAGCCCAATTTTGTTACTTGGGAATGCATGTTGAAATTATCATGTGCACTATTTTGCTGTAGGCCCATTGGCATTGCCACAAAGGTAATACACTGCCAGTAGGCCATTTCCTTGTCGGCTGCATTTACAATTTAATAGAAATATTACATGACTTTTTAAACAAGTGTTTTGGCAGGGAGGAAATGGCAGATTCCATACAAACAAGCATAGCTTCCTTTCCTTAACCACACTCCAGCTACTCAAGAAATTATAGTTGGTTTTAAGTTTGGAGGTTTAGGGGTAGAATGGGAAGTCAAGTTGAAACAGGAATGACACTGATATTTACTGCAAAATAGTTACATATTTTTAACTGCTGGATTTTATTACTATATAGTTTCAATGAGTGACAACTAGTATACTTCTATTTTAGAGTTCAGATTAACTTTATGCAGTTCACCCACTGGGAATACCTAGTTTTGATTGGTTTAGAAGGTCAGGATCACTGGATATCTTCTTAGAGTAGCATCATTTTTAATAGATTTGGTTTTTGTAGCTTTGGCTTTACTGTGTAATTGTTTGATTCTTCATGACTTGTGTCTAGACCTAATTCTTTTATATCAACCATGATTGTGTCTTGAAGATGAATCACTTTGGAGATTAGAGAATATAGAAAAGAAATTTGGTAGACTTGTTAACACTAACATAAAATATAATGGAATTTCTATCATATCTTTTGGTTAGTCTATTTCTATTCTGTTATTTATTTCAAAACTTGAAAGGTCACGTTTATATATTTTTTTTAATTTGGAAGGCATTCCATTACATTCCAGTCTTATTTTATTTGGTTTTCTGAATCTTAAATCATTTATAGTTTCAGATAAAATTCTGTCCTCTGGTTCTACGGTAGTTCATACTTTTAGAAACTGTCGAAAGGGAAAAAATTATGTTTCATTTTTCCGTCTTTTCTGTGGCCACATTCTACTTTCTAGTGTATAGATGATAAGTTTTTCTTATATAGGGCAAAGTGACAATTTACTATTAGTCCTTTATTTTTTTCTTATTTTTATTGTTTCTGATTTCTTATCCAGCTTACCTGGCAGCTGTTAATGAGTTATTTTGCTATAGTGTGGTAGAGAATGGCTTTGGGTGTGTTCTTAGAACCATCATAGCATTGGCTTTTGTTATTTTCCATGTTTCAGTTTGTTGCTAATGGACATATGGACATCATATGTTCCACAGAGTACTGTGCAAAGCCAATTTGAACTGTTTCCATTTGCCTGAAGTCCAATCATGATATTTATTTTTCCATGGCACTTACCCAGATTATCCATACCTCCTGCTTAGCTTGTGTCACTACCACCATGGACTGTATTTTTTCTGATTGCCTCCATTTTTTTTTCACAGTATCTAATTGCCTTTTTCCCTTAGCTCTCTTTGGGTAACACTGATTGTTGTTTATAAAAGATTCCAAGATCTTTTAGATAACAGATACTCAGGTGCATAATAGTATGATACTCAGCTAGTTTTTTGTTTACACATGAAGAAAGTTTTATATTCAGTTCTTATAGACTGGAATTAAATAGTCTACTGAAAAAATTAGAAGATAACAATATAGTTTTAGACAGTATTACCTACTTTTCTTTCTCTTTGTACTAGGTATCGAACTCATTACCTCATGTTGCCAGACGGGCACTATGCTGCAGAGCTGTATCCCCAGCTCGCCTACTTTTTAATATCAACGGTAACAGCTATGTGATCTGAGAGCCCCTTTGATATATCAAATCAAGTCATAATTTTTTATTGCATTTTGAAGGGGAGATCCTAGATGTTCCTTATTTGATTTGAAAAAAATATAGCTACAGGGGCTTTTTTTTTTTTTTCAAATTACTGTAGCAGTTCTTCAGCTCCCTAGCCCTATGTGAAGTCATTTCTAGGTATTGTTTTCCAGAATATGAATAAAGGAGTCGGCATCATTTTATGATAATTGGTGAGATAAATACTATTGTGAGTGGGCTGTGGATTAACTATCATGCATTTATTCATTTGTTCTGCAGGTATTTACTGAATACCTAGTATGTGCTAAGGGCTGTTCTGTTTAGGTGCTAAGAAGGAAACAGTAAAAGGAAAAGTGAAATCTTCTCTTTATATTGAGTTTATATGCTAGAGAGAAATCATACAGAAAAGAAATATGTTATCTGTTGTATTAGGTAGTAATAAATAATTACAATAGAAAAAGCAGGAGAATATGAGAGGAAATCTCAAGTGAAGGGTGGAGGAGTTGATATATTATGTTGAATTACCAGTGTTGACCTAATCAAGAAGGTGACTGACTTACTTTTCTCTCATTGCTGAGACAAAATACTTGACACCTAAAGTTAAAGGGGAAAAAGGTTATTTCGTTCACAGTGTGTGGAGGTTTCAGTCCATAATTGGCTGGCAGCATGGTATAGCAGAGAGGCAACTATTCATGGCAGCAGAAAATACCAAAAGGAACAACAGAGGAGAAGGAGAGAGAAAGAGAGACAAGTCTCTTTCATTCCCTTATAATTTATACAGACTACCTGCCCTGGGGCAGGTGTAGTACTCACACCCTTAATCCCAGCATTGGCCTATGAATCAATCATAAACTCTAGATTCAGAAAGCTTCAAAAAGTCCATGCCCCATGACTATATAAGGCTTTGGGGGGCATCTAGACACAAAGTATAACATTCTGCTCCTGACCCCTCAAAGACTCATACCCATACTTTTATGCAAAAGTCATTTAGTCCATCTCCAAGAGTTGCTGAAGTTGCAGTGGAGACTCCAGTTTTAGCATTGCTGAAAAGTTCAAGTCTAAAGTCTCCTCTGTGATTTAAGACAAATTCTTAGCTGTGAGCTCCTGTGCAAATGAAAAAAGTGTTAAATACTTCCAACATTAAATGGCACAAGATAAACATTTCCATTCCAAAAGTTACAAACAGGGAGATACAAAGAAATGAGATCAAAGCAAGTCCAAAATTCAGCAGGACAAACATTAAGTCCTATAGGTCCATGTGCAGTATCTGAGGCAATCCGTAGCAAGCTGTGAACTTCAGAGGGCTTGATTGGCTCCTCCCCTGTGGCATTTCCAGTGGTTGTAGCTCCCATGTCTTCTGTCTTGGGCCTGGTCTGCTCCTTCCTTGCAATTTTCCTCAGAATATCCACATTCCTGGCTTCTCCAAACTTCTGGAGTCTCCAAGGCACCTTTAGGCTTCATACTCACAACTTCACACACTGCCCTCTCAGGGGCACACTGGCTGGTCTTCCAGACCTTCTGAAATCTGAGTGGAAGTGTTCCGGAACTCATAAGTCTTCCGTTCTGCATGCATCTAACACTAGTGCCATGTGAGTGATGCCAAGGTCTACTGCTAGCTGGAGCAGTAGCCAGGCTTCCCTCTCTCTTAGCTTTAGGGATCAAGTGCCTGGATCACTGGGCACTCCAAATCCAATTCTGAGGAACGAATTCTCAGTGTTGTTGCCGTTCTGGATTATAGTGCTGCATGGCTTTCTTCTCAAAGCAGTCTTTCACTTTTGCAGTTTTGAGACTGCAATGGGTGGAGTCCTGCTGCTGCTTGTGATGGCCTCAGGTCATCTTTTCTATTCTTCTGTTCTGTCTCAGCAATCATGATCTCCTCCGCTGTGTCCTAGCTGTCCATAGCCTTACTGGAGGTTTCTTTCTGGCCAAACTCACAATGTTTTATATCCTTCTGCTGGGCTCTTTGCTCTTGATTGTCAACAGAAATCTGGCTAAAAGCCCCCAACAGTAACCACACCACTGCCTCAACATTTGATTGCTTTGAAATTTCTTCTGCCAGATTTAGTCTCCTGCTCTTAATCTCAGTCTCAGGCAGAGTCTCTGGACAAGAGTAAAATGCAGACAAACTTTTTACCAAACCATGACACACATTGTCTACAATTTAAGAGCCAATGCAGTCCTTCTTCCCATCAGAAACCTCCTGAGCCTGCTCTTTACTTGCTTTCTAGTCTTCTGAGCTCTGACCAGAATCTCATATGCAAAGCCTAAGATCTTTCAGCTGTACTTTTTCATCTATCATCTTCAAATTATTCCAAACTCTTCCCATGAGCCATTACCAAACACTCCTGAACCACATGGTCAGGTATAGTCATGGCAGCGACTGCACTCCTGTTACCAAAATCTGTCTTAGTTAATTTTGTCTCACTGCTGAGACACCCAAAGTTAAAGGAGAAAAGGTTTATTTAGCTCACAGTGTGTGGAAAGTTCCAGTCCGTAATCGGCTGGCTCCAAGGCAGGGTGGAATGGCAGTGGGGCCATCATTCATGGTGGCAGAACATACCAAAAGCAACAGAAGAGGAGGAGGAGGAAGAGGAAGAGGAGAAGGAAAAGGGGGAGGAAGAAAGGAGAGAGGGAGGGAGAGAGAAAGATGCCTCTTCTTTTAGTTCCTTATAATTTATGTAGACTACGTGTCCTAGGGTGGGTGGGTGTAGTACTCACATCCTTAATCGTAGCATTGGACTATGAATCAATCACAAACTCTAGATGCAGGCACCTTTCAAAAATTCCAACCCCTATGACTGAATGAGGCTTTTGGGAACCATCTAGACACAAACCATAGCAGTGATTGTTAAAAAATCTAAAGGAAATAACTGTGTATGGGTATAGAATGTACAAGGTAAAGATAACTTACTTCAGTGGCATTGAAGTGGGGGTGTGCCTGTGATTCCTAGTGCAACTCATAGAGCCTTGAAGGTTAAAATCCATGCTTTGATTATATTCTGAATGAATTGAAAAGTCACTGATGATTTTTGAGTAGCAGAATGACATGAAAATAGCCTTAAGGGTGGTAAGGTTGAAATCATGTTGCATAAACCAAACAACAAAGGATAAGAATAGTAATTGCAGTGAAAATAGTGGGAAATAGTTGGATTCTGATATATTTTTAAAGTGGATTAACAGGATTTATTGATGGATTAGGTACATAAGAAAATTGAGAATGCCAAAAAAGTCACTCTGCATTGCTTTGAAAGATGATCTTTCTGCTCTATCAAAATATAAGTGGAAAGGCAAAAATTGAATGGAATCCAGAGTTTTATTCTTCAAGGAAACTCAACTCTTAAGTGTAATTCTTGTTTATTACAGACAGGAAGGAAAAGTATAAAAGGAAGAAAGCACAGTATAAAGAAAAGTTACTTGTATTACTTAGGGACTTATAGTTGTCTTTTTGATATATGATCTTCTTATTTGCTTTACATATCTACTATAACCATAAGAACATACTGGTTTTTTTTTTTATGAAATTAGATTGTTCTATAATTTTCTTCTTTCATGTAACACTGTATCTTGGCCACTTCCCCATATGTTTAATTTTTTTAGCTTAAAGTATTTTAAAAATGACTTACATGAAATAATTTCATATGCATCCTGCTTTTATGATGAAGCTTTAAAATAAATAGCATTATTTAAGGCAAGACAGGATGATTTAGGTGAAGAAGCCATTATTAGTCATTAGCCTTAAAGTATATAAAATCGTCCTTGGTTTTAATTTTTCATACATATGTTACCCATTAATTATAAATTATACCATTCTGATGACAACTTTTAAAAATAAGACAAAATATGAATTCTTTATGGATTTCATTTTTGTTTTTTTCTATAAATATTTTAATGTAGAATTTAAAAAACTCTAGTAGAGTTTTTTTAGCCTTAAGAAACTGGTATCTACATTGCAATTTATACATCCTATCTTTAACTTTGTATCAGTAAGCATTCTTAACCAACTGAATGATTACATCAAGCCTAAATAATTAACCATATCAGAAAACATGCTATTAATAATGACCAGATTGTTAGATACTTCCTTCTAGCAGTACAGTCATTTTAAAAAGAAAACATGCTGAATGCTTTTTTTCATTTAAAGTGTATTTTATTTGCCAAAAAATACAAACGTGTTTTTTTTTTTTTTTAGCCTTGACTACTGATACATACATGTGTAGTAAGGAGGCACTACTCTTTTGCCAGCTATTTGGTTTACTGGTGTGAACAGAATTATTGTCCCACTACTTGACTCTCTTTGGTGTCTCTTTTGTGGGTGGTATTCTGCATTTATAAAACATTTCGCAAAGTTTCAAGGTGAAAAGTTGTGTGAAGTTCCTTGGAGATGGGAGGTGGTGGTGAAGGACAGTATAGCAGTTATCCATATTTGGAGATTTGGAGGAGGGAAATGATAGGCCAGAAAGAGAATTTCTTGGTTTAGGCAAGAGAGAAAAGAGTTTTAAGGATATGATTGATGACTTTTTACTAGTGTTTGCCATTTTTACCTTTAGTGTGGGTAGTGTGAATAGGTTATCAGTTTGGAGGTCATGGTTAACTTTTAGGAGTGTAATTTAGTCAAGTGCTAGGGCAAAAGCCAGTTATTCGAGGAGTCATGGAATGACTGATAGGGAGATAGACACAGCATGGACAGACTATTTGAGGTGTTCGTCAGCTGAAAAGCAGTTAAGTTGGCTGGAAATTTGAAGATATTAGGGTCAAGAATAACTGTTGTTCCCCCTGGGCTCCAGTAGCCACCATTCTGTATCTGCCTCTATAAATTTAGCTATTTTAGGTAACTCATAACTCATAGTAACTCATATAGTATTTGTCGTTTTCTGGCTTCTTTCATACAGTATAATATCTTCTAGGTTCATCTGTGTTGCAACATGTATCAGAATTTCATTCCCTTTTAAAGCTGAATAATATTCCATTGTAGGTATAGGTCACATTTTGCTTATCCATTTTTTTTTTTTTTTTTTTTTTTTGCAGCACCGGGGATTGAACTCACAGCTTCATGCCTGCCAGATAGGCGCTTATGCCACTGAGCCAAACTCCCAGCCCTAGTTTTTCGAGGCAGGGTCGCATTATGTAGCTCAGGTCGGCCTTGCGCTCGCATTGTAGCCCAAGCGGGCCTCGAACTCACAATGCTCCTCCTACCTCAGCCTCCCAAGTGCTGGGATTAAAGGCATGCGCCACCACACCTGGCTTCTATCCATTCATCTTTTGGTGAACACCTGGAATGTTCCCCTCTCTTGATTACTATAAATAATGCTGCTGTGAATATTAGTGTACAAATACTGAGTCTTCTTTTCACTGTTCTAGATATATACCCAGAAATGGAATTGCTGGATCTTATGGTAATTCTATGCTTGGTTTTGTGAGGAATCATTGTACTGCTTTCCATGGCTCATTTCAACTCACCTTTTAAATTTAGACATATAAGATAAGAGGGCATATAGAATGCATATTTTTATTCAAAGTTTATAGAACTTAGCTGAGTATAATAGTGTGCTCCTATATTCCTACTCAGGAGACTGAGACAGAAGGATCTTTTGAGCCCCAGAGTTCAAACCTTGTCTCAAAAGCAAAACAAGAAAGATTATGGAACTCATGAGATACAAGAAAATCGCACCTCTGTGTTCAGGGTGAATCACATTTATATACTAATAGATGACTTGTTTGCTTAAAGATCTTCACAGAAAAAGTTAACCCACGTACGCTTTTATAAAATAAGTCTTAATTTACATAAGATTATTAACAGATATGTGTGATACAGAATCTTTTGAATGCTTTGTTTTTCCCATACCAGATAGTTTACTTAAACTATTTTTATTCATGAAACACTTTTTGCATATTTTTCTTCACTTTTTAAACATTTGGTTGTTTTAAGAGGCTTAACCTAAATTATGTACTTTGAACCAGTAAAGGTTACATGTGTCATGCCCCAATTCTTTGATTAAGGTCAACATATAATATTTGAAAGTTTATTTCAACAATTTAATTTCATACTAAAATTAATGACAGTTTTCTTTTTTGTTGTGTATAAATATATATTTGAAATATAGTTGTTATTCTGAATAGGAACTTTTAATAACACATTTAATGCAAGTTTAAATATGAACATAGGCATTACAAACCAAAAAGACATCCTCCTTCTAATAGTAAAACAAATGTGGAAAAGAAATGGAAAATATGAACTATTCTTTTGCCTTTCGAACAATTTTTTTCCATAGTGATATTTGAAGATAGTGTCTTGTAATTTCTTCTAACAGCTTTTAATTTGAGGTGAAGGGGCTTAAGATTTGATCTTTTAGCTTCTGTAGTTGTATAGGAACTGACTTGTGATTTCTTCATAAATTGATACGTTCTCTGTAAACTATAGGGTAAATTCTTCAAGTTTGGTATGTGAAATAGACCAAACCTTTTTTTCTTATACATTCTTTGCAAGAAAACTTTTTTTTTTAAACCTTAAAAAGGAAAGTGATTCATTATCTCTTATAGCCAGATATTTAGCTTTATGATTTTATGTCTTTTTAAAGTTTCTTTTGCTGGGATGAATCCCACTTGGTCATGGTGTATAGTCTTCTTGATGATTTGCTGCATTATGTTTGCCAGTATCTTATTGAGGATTTTTGCATCTATGTTCATTAGAAAGATTGGCCTGTAATTCTGTTTCTTAATTGGGTCCTTCTTCAATTTTGGTATCAGGATAATGCTTGCTTCCAGGAATGAGTTGGGGAGTATTGTTTCCCTTTCAGTCTCACTGAAGAGTTTGAGAATTTAGGTCTTCTCTAAATTTCTTGTAGAACTCAACAGCAAATCTGTCAGGACTTGGACTTTTCTTTTTGACAGATTTTTATTTATATCTTCGATTTCATTGATATTGATTTTTTTTTTTTTAGGATTTTTATACCTGCTTGGTTCACCTTTGATAGTTCATATGTATCTAGGAATCTGTCCATTTCTTCTGCATTTTCCACCTTATTAGAATACAAGTTTTCAAAATAGGTTTAAGTGATCTTCTGGATTTCTGTTGTCCATTGTGATTTTACCCATTTCATTCCTAACTGCATAGATTTCAGTCTTATCTTTACTTTTTTTCTTTTTTTTGATAAGATTGGATAAGGGTTTGTCAATTTTATTTAATCTTTTAAAGAACCAACTCTCTGATTCATTGATTCTTTATATTATTGTTTTAGTCTCCAATGCATTAATTTCTGCTCTGACCTTTATAATTTTCTCTCTTGTACAAGCTTTTGGCTTAACCTGCTCTTCTTATTCTAGACGTTTGAGGTTCACTATTAAGTTTATGGGTATTTACTGCTGTAAATTTCCCTCTTAGGACCTCTTTCATTGTATTCCATAAGTTTTGGTATGTTGTAGTGTCATTATCATTCAATTGTAGAAATTGTCTTAATTCTTTTTTAATTTCATCTGTGACCCATTGGTTGTTCAGTAGGGTGCTGTTTAGTTTCCATGTGTTTACAAAGTTCCTGTGGTTTTTTTTTGCCATTGATTTCTGATTTCATTGTTCTATGGTCTGATAATATGCATGGGGTAATTTCAATTCCTTTTTACTTACTTAAGCATGTTCTGTGGCTAGTATGTGGTCTGTTTTGGAGAACATCCCGTGTGCAGCTGGAAGAATATGTATTCTGATGTTGTGGGGTGGAGCACTCTGTAGACATCTACTAAGTCTGTTCAAAAGTTTGGTTCAGTTTTACTATTTCATTGTTCTTTTGTCTAGTTGATCTGTCTTCTTGTGACAGTGGGATATTGAGATCCCCCAATACGATTGTATTAGTGTATTGATTTTCATGCCCATTAATAATTTGTTTTATATAGTAGGGTGCACTGGTATTTGTTGCATATATATTTATGATTTTTATCTCTTCCTCTTGGATTGTTCCCTTTATAAGGATGTAGTGATCTTCTCTATCTCTCATAATCAGTTTTGGCTTTGTCTGCTTTTGCATGGATATTCTTTTCCATTCTTTGACTTTCAGTCTGTGAATTTCTTTTTGAATTAAATGTGTTTCTTGCATGTAGCATATTGTTGGAGCTGGCTTCTTGATCCATTCTGCCAGTCTGTGTCTTTTGATTGGTGAATTGAGACCTTTAACAGTGATGGATATAACTGATATGTATTGATTTATCATTGTCATGTTATTTTCTTGTTGTTGGCTCCTCCTGTCTTTTTTTCCCCCTCTCTGTTTAATTGTATGCCTTCACTCGTGAATTCTTTCTGTTGAGGTTCATGGATTTGTAGTCCTTGGTATCTCTTTCTAGAATGTCCTTGAAAACATTTTGAAAATCTTCCCCCCCCACCCCCCCGGCACTGGGGATTGAACTCACAGCCTCACGCTTGCCAGACAGGCACTTAAGCCGCTGAACCAAACTCCCAGCTGTCCTTGGGAACATTTTGGAGTGCTGGGTTGTTGGTCATAAATTTCCTTAGATGTTCTTTGTCATGGAGATATCTTATTTCTCCATCAGTTTTAAAAGATAGTTTTACATGGTACATCAGTCTGGGCTGAAGGTTGTTTTCCTTTAGAATTTGGAATACTTTACTGTAAGCTCTCCTTGACTTTAGGATTTATGCTGAGAAGTCGACTGTGGTTCTAATGGGCTTTCATTTATAGGTGATTTGTTTCTTTTCCCTAACAGGTTTTAGGATTGTAATCTTGTGTCTAGTTTCTGGAATCTGCACTATAATATGTTTCACTGTAGATTCTTTTTAGTTATGGCTAATTGGTGTTGTGTATACCACACTTACCTGTATGTAAAATTGTTTTTCTCTACCAGGAAAGTTTTCTGCCATGAGGTCTATGAAAAGTTTTTTTTTTTTTTTTTTAAATTTCATATGTGTTATTTCCTGCTTTTTTATTGACTCCAGTCAATATTAAGTTATTCTTCTTTGCCTCACTTCTTTGCCTCATTTAGCAGCTGCTGGATTTTCTCATGGTCCTTGCTATTTCTAACAAATCTTTCTTTTTGTGATTACTAACTGCAAGCCTGTCTTCTATATCTGAGATCCTGTCCTCACATTGGCTTAATCTGCTGTGAATACTTTCAGTGGAATTTTTATTCTCCTGGATATCTGCTTGAATCTGCCTTATCGATTGCATTTGTTTCCTCTGCTGAACATTGTTGTCTTCCTTAATTTTCTTAAACTCATCTATTTTTTGCTTTTGTTGTTTTGTTTTCTGTATCTGCTCTAGTGTCACTAAGCCTGGTCTTCATTGTGGACACCGTCTCTGCAGGTATTTCAGAAATTATTTCTGATTTGATTTTTTCCAGCGCCTCATTTAATTGCTTTGTTGTTACCACTTCAGAAAGGCCAGGTGGGAGGCTTTCAGATTGTCTCACCTCATTTCCCGCTGTGCTTGCCTTTGGTGAACTGGATGTTTGGGTTGCGTCTTGTTGAAGTGTCTTCTCATTTTCTTTTCTTTTTTTTAGTTTAATTCCTTGAGTGATGCTTGTAAATTACCTCTGCTGGGCTGGTTTATTGCTAGTGTTTAGAATCCTTAGGTAATGACTACTACTCAGAAGTATCTTCCAGGCGCAGCTGGTTTTTGGGTTTTGAGTCTGTTGGAAGATCCTGTCTCTTCAGTTTGTTGAAGATGAGAAGTTGCCGCTTCTTTGACTCAGTTCCTCGTTCTTTGGCACTGTTCCACAGTATTTTCTGTGACCCTTAGTCAGTGTCACTAATGGGGTACCAGGAAGAACAGCTATTTAGAACAATTATGTCACTTTTGGCTATAGTGGTACCAATAGCATCAAACGCAGCCTAGAAAATGACAAACTGAGCTAATCATTAATTTGCCACTTTTAACTGTGTGAATTAGATTTGTGGTTATGTAACAAAATCTAAAACAAACCAGAAAATTATATGCAGAATGAGTCCTTAATATGTCAATTTTGTTTTCAGGGGTTAATATTTGAAATGTGTTAAGGAGAAAATAGAGAAGTGGGAGGAAAAGAAGAAATTAGAAGTAAGGTTGGAGGATGGAGGGGTATCACACTTACTTTGGGAAACTGGTACAGAAGACTGGAAGGAAAGAGAGAAGGAAGAGATAAAAAGAGTATCAGAACAGAACCAGAATCACAAAGAGGCTAGAAATCATGTTCACATTCATACAAAAACAAGATCAAACAATGGAGGAGAAAAAAACCAACAAAAATAACAAAACCAAACCACCACCACCACAACAACAAAAAAATAAACAGAGAGAGACAGACAGAGACAGAGACAGGAAGAGAAAGTCCAATTCCAGGTTTGTCTCTGAGGTCCCTGGTAGACAACTTGTGGAGACAGAGTCCCAATACTTTCCAGTCTATGCCAGCAAGTCAGCAGTAGTTTTTTGGCAGGGCAGTGAATAATCTCAGTGAGCCTGCACTTTCTGGCTGAGACCAGACTCATTTGGCCTGCAGCCATCAGTGTACCATCTGTGAACCTGAGCCCAGCTGGGAGCAGCTAGATGGAGCCAGCAGTACCTCTGAGTTCTGAGGTCAGGGGGCCCCTCTCCTAGGTGGCTCCCGGCCAGTCACTTTCCTGTGGGATGATTGAGCCCTCAGCACTCACCACCAGCTAGTGCAGTCCTTCCATCCAGTGCTCCCCCAACCCATTGCTGCATCTCTCCATGGAGGCCTCTTGGGTCACTAGCCTTCATCATGTGTCCATAGGTTCAAACTGGTCCTCTCACACAGTGAGTCCTGTCTCAGGGAGAAGGTGCTGCCAGCTGCCTCCTTTGTTGAAGTTTATCTCTTCACTCTCTCTGTGGGCTTCAATTCATGCTTCAGATCCTTCTTGGGTGCAGGGGACTCACTTCCCTCATTCTTGTTTTCCACACATTGCTGTATTCAAGCATCTGGATGGCAACTCTCTGAGAGGCTCTTTGTCTTCTGCTTACCACTCCTTCTTCTTGGTGCCCCCCTATAAATTATTTTAGGAAATAATACAAACCCAAGTTTAATAATTAAAAAAGAAAAGTGACATATCTGTTTAATAACAATAAATGCCAGTTCTAGGCACACACATGTGTAGGTAGTTTTCATTTTTATTAAGTGGTATGTTTTACTTGTGAAGTCATACAAACCCATGTAACATCTGAGATTGGACTGTGTGTTGGGAATGGGAGGCGGAGTTAGGACTGTGCAGCACCCTTCCTTAAACAGTGTTCTGTTGTTGCCTGTGCAGCCCCACCTCCACCCCTGCCAAGCACTGCATGGTGGAGTCATGAAAAATATTGCTACAAATCACATAATAAATGATTGTCATCGAAAATGTATGATCTGTGGAGTTGCTTTTCTAGTGGTCCAGGGTCACATGGAGACAGGGTGCTAAGTTTCTACTTAAGGAGTTTGTCCTTCTATTCATGCAGGCTGTCTTCTAATTTTAGGTAATGTTTCTGGAAGTTGGGCAAGTAACAGAAATATAAGAGAAGATTCTTACCACAGAAAACTTTTTTGTATAATACATTCCTTAGTTTCCTTTTTCCTTATCAAAAGTATACTTCTAAGTGTTTTTACATGTTCTTTAATAACTGACTTTTTTCACATTTAAAGTAGTCGACTTAAGATTTAGTATGCTTTTAGTCCAGCTAAAGATTTTATATTAAAGCTACTGATTCTTCTTTGTATTCAGATTGTTGCTTATCGTAAGTTAGATTCTTTTTTTTCCATTTCTGTCCATTTTTTATACAATGAATAGTAATTTTCAAGTGTTTGCCAATGTGAAACCCACAAAAGGGGTTGAAAAGTCATTTACTAATGCACTTTTCTAGTAAAGATACAGGTGGAGGCACTGTGTGAAAGATGCTGGGCACTAGAGCTCTCTTTGAATACTTCCCTGTTTCATTATGAGATATTTCTCCTCTTTAAGGAAAGCCATCTTGAATCTGTCTACCCTTCAGCTGCTTTAAATGGTGAGGTCTTAAACAGAATAGTGTAGGAGAAGGGAGGTTAGTGAAGTGCCAGGGAAGGAGCAGACTTGTTTGACCCTTGTGATGCAAGGAATGGTACTGAGTTACTTGTAGATATGTGACACGTTGCTTGACTTCTGATGAAAATCTTACATTCCCTTATTAAATTATTTGTGGGATAGTTTGTTGACTACATGAAGTGCCCCTAAGAGAAGATAGGGTGTTTTCTCTAAATTTTCTGTCTTTAAATTTTGTATCACTGCTGCTCATTAGCCAAACATATTTTAATGTATGTATTTTATCTGCTGTCTTCTTCTTTGACTAATAAAATGTGTAAGTCTTGCTGAATTTGAACTGACCAAAATTATACAAGTTTGAAAGTCAGCTGAGGTTGTTTTGTAGGCTTGGCAAGACACAGAAGTCTTTCCTGGGCCATAGAACTTCAGGGTACTGTATGATTAGGTTCCTTTAACGTATTCTGGTTCTAGCAGGAAGCGTTATGTTTCTTTCTTCTGGCAAAGCAATTTATCATAAATAGAAATCTAGCCCAGTAGATTTTTGTGTTTTTATGAGGTAAATAAAGAATGTTAGACAAAAATAATTTAGCAAAATGCCCAGATTTCTAAAATGTAAAAATTTAAATTTAGGTGTTTATTATTGCCTTGTTCATTAAGGGATACATCATTAGTGAATTGAACCTGATTTGTTAATTAACTTGATTTAAAATAAGATGTAACATACCATATACCTACTGGAATATGAAAAAGTCTGAGTCTTTTGTTTTAAAATCTGTTTATATGAATCACAAGAAAAGATTAATTTGGCACGTGTAATCAAGTAGCAGAAACAGTTTGAAAGCTGGACACAATTGAAATCTAATTGGAATTAAATAGAAACCATTTATTTTGTATTTCTAAATGAGGTTTTAATTAAAGTGGCTCATCTTTTTTTTTTGACATGTCTTTGCAGAGAAAATTTGAAACACACTTCAGTTGATGGTTGGCTTTCTCTAACTTTGATTAATCACTTTCAAAGTAAGCAGTAGACCAGTACAGTAATTTTATTATTATACACAAGTGAGATTATTTGAAACCTTAACTAACATAACTGTCAAGAAAGTTTTATATTGGTCAACATTACATAATGCTGCATATTTTCTTTTATGATTCAAATACAAGTACTAATCTGAAGGGAAATGTTTCTATTATTCTTGCAAATATAATTTAATGGGGGAAGTTTTTAAATTCTTAGTTTCTAAAATATTTGTCTATTAATACTGAAAATTTTAAGCTTGTTTGAAAACTAGCTATGAAACTCTCAGTGTGGTTAAGCATTGGAAAGAATCCAACTGATGGAGATGACTGTAACTTATAATTCTGTACTAATGAACCTATTTGTATGTCCCTAGAGCACTGCTAAAAATAAAACTTTGAACTCTGAAAGATTTGAAATGACAATGGAATTTGTTTGTGATCAACATAAAAGAAGTCTCCTCAGTGCAAGATTAAAATGCTTATACCAGTTTAAAAAATTTTCAAGAATTAAAATTGATAAGAAATTATTTTCTAATTTAATAATACTGAAGAATTTTACCTACATATTTAGAATCCTCACTGCACACAAAATACTTAATCCTTTCTGAAAGATTCTTGTATAATCCTAATCAAAACCATTAACCTTATTCAGTGTCACCTATTTACAAATTTCTTCTATGCTCATTTCTTAGATTAAAACTTATAACAGAACAAAGTGTGTTTTGTCACTGATACTACATAAGCAAGAAAGTGTTTTAATACTGCAATTTATTTTAAAACATTGATTAATTGATGTATTAAGAGACATTTGCTTCATCCCATTTAAGATGGAAAAAAGTTGCACTTAATGGTAGAAGTTAAATATTTATATTTTTAATACTAAAAATAAGTTACTGGATGTTTTCGTGGAGAAAACTTCAGTTTTTAACAATAAAGATTATACTATAATTAGGCTTACAAGGAAAACATAAGCCTTTCTATAATATTACTAATTGCATAACTTTTTTACGTGTTACGAGTGTGTTTCTTTTGTGCTTGATTTTTAAAACTGCAGAAGCCCAGAACACAGTAAAATATTTCAGAAAAGTCTATTAAAGACTATACTTGCTGTCTTTGTTTTGACTTGCTTTATAAATTCATTGCATTTTTAAAATGATGCTGCATATTTAATGAAAGAAAGTTTTTTAAAAAGGAAGTGTTGCCAATCAGTCTAAATTTGTTACAGTTAAAATTTGATGGTCTACAGACAATTTATAATCCTTTTCTTATTAAAAATATTGTCAAATTCATAGTAGTATCAGTTAGAAAGTTTATGGAAACATTGTTTAAGGTGGTTTAAAATAGAACTAAATCTTTAATTTGAATTTGATGGCACCTGTTTTCGTTTTGTTTCCTCGGCAACACCACTGGTACCAAAATTGCCTATAGACCACCCTGATTTTAGAGAAGAATGAAATCATTCTGGTTTTTAAAAATTTCGTTCTTTTTACTGACTAAATATTTAAACAGTTATAAAACATCTGTCAGAGTTTGTGAACTCACTTTGGAGTAAAAGAGTTTAGGACACATAATTGGAAGGACACAAAATCCCTGAGTAAATTTAGTTTCTCTTTCTTGGTTATGCCAAAATTTTTACTAGAAATATAATTTGAAATTAGAAAACTGACTGACAGCAACAAGAGAAAAAAATCTGGAATAGAAAGTTGTCTTGGAAAGCTCTGCTTTCTCTCATTCATTTACTGAGAATTGAGTTTTTTTAAAAAAATGACAGTATGATTCTCCATTTTTGGAAGGTTCTGAGCAATGAAGGTGTGTGGATTAAACTTTACACCATTGAGATTCCTGTGGAAGACAGGTAAAGCAGCCAGAAATCTTTTCTAATAGGCTTTGTGCTTTTATTTTTCTTGTTCTATCATTTATTCATGTGTTTGGGACATCATGAAATGTCATTATTCTGTTTTAGTTGTAGCCAGTTGAAATTCGATACAGTAAAATAAGTGACTGAAATTATTGATTTTTCTTGTGAGACCAAAATTAGGTGTCTTATAATAGGCAAACTGAGGCAGACATTTCAGATCAACATGTATTCTCTTTTCAGTTTCCTTGATCAAATGGGATTTATTTCTGTGTTCTCCAGAGAAAAATTCATGTGGGAATATTTTGGTTTGTACTGAAAGAATTAGGTGTGTAGATCACCAAATCTTTGTTACATTTGTCTTATATTTTGAGGGATCATGTGGCTAAATAATCACACCTTTTCTGAAGATTGTGTGTGCATGTGCATGTATATAATTTTTATTTTTGTGACATAAAATGTCCTTGCTTGGGTGAATCAGAAATCTTAAGCTTTTTTTTTTTTTTTTTGACATTTGTCAAAGCCATTGTGTCAGGATACGATCATTCTACTATAGCAGAGTGCAAGTTTGCTTCCAAGGTATACCAGTTATTACAAGAAATGTAATTCTTCTTTTTTTTTTTTTTTTTTTTTTTCCGTACTGGGGTTTGAACTCATGACCTCATGCTTGCCAGGCAGGCACTTATGCCACTGAGCTAAATCCCCTGCTCCGAAGTTTACTTCTTTGCAACGTGCATTCATTTGGAAGAGACTAGAAAATCTTGTGTTGAATCCCTAAAAATCTTGATTGCTTCTATAACTAGCTACATGTTCTTCAATAAGAAAAATAAAGAAACTGATGTATCATTTAAAACAATAATCTTATGGTAAAAAGCAATGCAGAATATCACTTTTAATAGATGTTAAATGTTTCATGTTTTTGCTGGCTCTGCATAAAGTGCTACCTAATCGAGTCAGGTTTAGAGACTCCTATAAATATTTTTATGACAGGCAATAATCTATGAAACAAAAAGAAAAATCTTTCTAGATTACAAGTTTCTCCTACTTTGGTGGGAGAAGTTTCAAAAAATATGACTGAAGGACTGATTCTAAGAAACAAAATTTTCAGAATGCTTTTCAGCATTAATATAGAGAAAGTTGTTACATCAGCTTTTATTGAACATGAGATATTATTAAAACCTTTGGTTTTCAAATTATAACGTGCAACAGATATTTTATCCATAACACAGTCCATTTCTTTACCTGTAGGAAAAATTGTGATGCATATCTTCTATTTTAATGCTCCATTCTTTTTATTTTTTTTTATTTTTTATTTATTTATTTATTTTTTTGCGGCACAGGGGATTGAACTCACAGCCTTGCGCTTGCCAGGGCAGGCGCTTAAGCCGCTGAGCCAAACTCCCCAGCCCTGGTTTTTTTGAGGCAGGGTCGCACTATGTAGCTCAGGCCGGCCTTGCGCTCGCGTTGTAGCCCAAGCCGGCCTCGAACTCACAACGCTCCGCCTACCTCAGCCTCCCGAGTGCTGGGATTAAAGGCGTGCGCCACCACGCCCGGCTCCATTCTTTTTAAAAAAATTAAATTGTGGCAAAAAAATAACAAAATTCACTATCTGCATATTATCATGCTACAGATCTCCAGGAATTTTTTTTATCTTGCAAAGTTTTATACTCATTAGACTAGTACTTCCAATTTCGCCTACCCTAAATCCTGGTAACCATCTTCTGTTTTTTGCCTTTATGATTTTATTACTTGGTTACCTCATATAAGTGGAATTACATAGTATAGTATTTGTCTTTTTTGTGGCTTATTTCATTTAGCATAATATCCTCAAGGTTCATTCATGTTCTAGCACTAAAAGTTAAAATAGTACTTATTGTATGTATGAAATTTCATGCATTTTATAATTTTGTTTTTAATGTAGATTATTTTTCTTTTTTTCGCTAAGTTTATCTCTTGGTTTTAGCTTATTTGGGGGACACAAACCATTTTGCCTGACTTGTCCTTTGAAGTTTTATTAATGGTTATATTTTCTCTCTGCTTTGTGGCTATATTGTTAATTATACATTGCTATACTAATTATTCATTTAGAAATCTTTGAGTTATTTTAGTAATTTCCTTAGATATTTAATTGATTGGAATTTTGAGAAGAAACTGGGACTTAGCTGGTTAAATGATTATCAATTAGGAAGTGAATACATTTTTTCCCAATAGCGTACAAACTCTGTGCTGCACCGGTTTAAATTATAGCACCTAACACTGCCTCAAGGCTTGTGACATAACTTTTCAACTGAGCAATGCTTAATTTGTTATGAAAGTGAAAGAAAAGTTAAGTAATTCCATCAAAATTCTGCTGCTGACATCTGTTTCTCATAACACTTTAGTAATATGATAAGAATTAAAAGCATTGTGTGATTACTGGTTTCTGATTCCCGTGATAGTAAACTGTAGATGACTTGTCTTTCCTTTGTGATTCATTTATATATGTGAGGTATTATTAAGTCCAAATGGAAAAGAAATGTAGTAATGAAGGACACTGAAGAGTTTCTTTCTGACACAGTCCTCTTAGAATACCTGATACATTTTATGTTACTCCTGAATTTTGCAAAAATAATGAAAAATTGTGTTGAATTTAATACAGATATATTGAGGGCAAAATTTTTTCTAAAGCCACATAGTGTTTTAACATACACAGGTCAGCATATTTAATCCATTATCTTACTCTATGATGTGATTTTAAGTTTTCTTTGAATTACTAGTATTGAAGAAGAGATAAGGCCTTTAAGATCAAATTTGGAGGTAATAAAAGTATTTGCGAATGCCCGCGAAACTAGTTAGGTGGGGAGAGGAGAAAAAAGGATTTAGAAGTTGGTGTTTGATTAAGATAATTTTCATAAGAGATTAAATAAATATCATAAAGGAAAAAAGTCAAATAGGGAAGAAAGAAGAGTGAGGTAGTAAACAGAAAGCGAAGGTATATTTATTTAGAAAAAAAGAAGGGAGTCCTAGAGGGAGTTTGTAACTTCATACCTTGTTTAGGATGGTTGCCTTTTGGTTTCTGAGAACTAGGAACAGGGCTCTTTCGTGAGAAAAATTTAGGGTTGGTTTAGTTTGCTATTGTTGCTGAGCAACTTTGTCACTGGTGTATCATTGGGTTATCATAAGAGTAACCTTGCAGATACTAATCTCAGCAGTGCTGCCTTTTCAGTTAACTCCCCAGCTGTTCTGCCTGATTTGGATCAAGCATACTTGGCTCCAAAAGCTCCCTTTCTTTCACTACACAATTGAGCTTCTATTGGAAATTACTTTTTTTGGAATTATCCTTTGTCCTATAACTTTGTTGAACTCTTTTTAAGTCAAGTAGTAAGTTGATATTCTTGGCTAAAACAGTCTGTGATCATGCCAGGTATATAAATTTATGTTTTGAACACTTTTCTTGAGATATTGATATAAAAATTATGTATAAAGTATAAAACATCAGATTCTATAAATTCTTTTTGTTGGTTTTTTTGAGACAGGATTTTGCCCTGTAATTCAGGCTGGGCTTGAACTTACTATGTAGCCCAGGTTGGCCTTGAACTTGCTGATTTTCTGCCTTAGCCTCTCAAGTGCTGGGATTACAGGTGTGTGCCACCAAGCCTGGCAAATTCATTTTTTAATTTTTTCCATTTTTCTATTATAATATTAAGACAAGATAGCGATTGTCTTAAACTTGTCTTTTCTCACATACAAAATGTATATCATAGATTTATTGGAATTGGAGACTAATTGCATACAAAAGATCCAATATAATGTAGACAGTGGATAGTACCAATAGAAATAATATACACTGCAGTGATGGTGAACCTTTCAGAACTTTCAGTGATACAAAAAGCCCACTGTGTCATGCATGCCATAGGTTCACTGACTTTCGTATATAGACATCCTAGTCTTCCATCTTCATGGAGAATGTCTCTGTTTCTCCCAGTGTTTAGTTTTAGTGCAGATGGGCAAAAGTAGAAAGAAAGAGACCAGTTGAGAGGTTTTTGCAGTAGTCAAAGTGAGAGGTGATGGTGGCATACGTTAGTTTGGTAACAGTGAAAATGGCCTGTTTAGATTTTGGGTGTATTTTGAAATTGGAATCAACAGGATCTCCTACAGAGTGAATATGAGGTGTAAAATAAAGAAGAGTTAAGTTAGCTAGAAAGAGTAATCATGGAGGGAAAAGAGAGGGAAGAAAAATGTAAGAGATGAAACAAAGGAGGATATAAAAAGAAGAATAAGTACATGAATGGTAAGTAGGAAATTTAACAGAGAAATGTATCTCTAATTGTAGTCTGTAGCAGAAGTGTGTGGGTGTCCTTCTTTACACAAGGCTTACTTTGTATAGTTAATTGTATTGAGTTATTTTAGAAAATGTAGAAAAGGAAAAGTGTATTTTGGGGAATTAAGTCAAGTGCAATTAAAATTGATAGTATAGAAGGTAGTCTGTAAGAGAATCAGATAACAGGAATTCTTATCTAGAGTGATTAAGATCACAGAAGAGATTCAAAGGAGAGAGAATTTCTCCTTCCACCTGGTAAAAGAGCTTGAAGTAGGACTCAAAATTTTAGGAAGTAGTAACTTAATTTATTGAGTAGAACTTAAGATTTTCTTTCCTTAATTCTAAATGGATGGTGACTGTTTGGACAATGATAAAGGAGGAGAAAACTGTTATTGTTGTTGATGGAAGTTGTGCCAAGAGAAAAGATTGCTGGAACCTTTAACAGATTTCAGGTGCTTCTGGGTAGCATATGGAAATTTAAGGAAAAAGATTAATTTTTCCATTTAACTTCTGGGGAAACTCCAAGAGTAAATTCTTATGGATTACTGGTTAATGAAATGGCGTATGCTGAGTTTGGCAGAGTGTACCTGTTGGAAAAACAAAGAAGCTTGTCTTCTTTTTTAGTGTTCTGATGTGGTACTTTTGGAATAAGCTCTTTGCCAGGTAATTGTACGATCCATAAAAAGAAATCGGAACTAGATTGATAACTCTGTTCCCCGTTTTATTTATCTATTAAGATTGCTTATATCAAAAATTTTATGTTGCTTAATATTTTTGTTCTATTAATTATTCTCAGTGATATTGACTGCATTGAATTCTCCCTCATTAAAGAGTAAAGAGTTATTCAGAAAAATAATTTGGCTTATATTGGCCTTCAGTTAGGCTGGCTGTTTCTAGGCTGAACCAGTGAGTTGAATATTCTTTAAGAAGTGGTGACACATTTTTCTTGTTATAAAATTATAGTGCATGTTTTTGCAAAAACCATTTCTGAAATTTTAGATTAACTTCAAGGGTGGGATAAGAGTCTAGAAAGCACTGCTGGTAGAGGTAGAAGATGGGGTAGGAAGGCAAGAATCAACAGGATTAATTAGGTAACTTTTGACATTTTTCAAAATGACCTTTCACCCCTTTTATTCCCCACCATTGGGCATGATGAATGAGTTGATGTTAAACCAAGATTTCAGAGGTACCTGGAAAAAGGAGAGAGGCTAGTGGAATAGTTAGATTGTGTACAGTGTAGTGCAGCATTGATCTTGCGTTTATGCTAAGGCTTCCAGGTTTCAGAGTGCTAGCCAAAGCCTGCTGATAGCAAGGATTACTGCTTTCAGCGCTATTGCAGTCCTGCTGGACTTGACATGTTACTTAAAAGGTAGGTTTCACTTCACTGCTTGAACATTTGGAGCAGACCAGGGACTAGGATTTATAGAACAGATGTGACATAGGAGTTAGGCTCATTAGGAACTGCGGAAAGAAGTCATCCCGAGTAAAGTTATTATTTCCACACACAGAACAACTGAATTACGAGTGCCTCTTTGGCTTGAAGGGAACTCCCAAGTCGGGCAGAAGTCTTATAACTATCCTTTTTTATCAAAAAATACCTTGACTTTTTGTTTTTTATAAATGGTAACCAGAAGGAGTAAGAAAAGGCAGATAGCTAAAGAGGAGTTCATGACAGTGATATCATTTTGAGAGTTATAGCATTGAAGAGTCTAGTAATACGAGTGTGAGCGTATACTGATAACTGCTTGACTTTATTTTTCATGTCTACATTTTTAGTATTCTTAATAATAGTTTAGGTGAAATTTAAACTTTATGTGAAAGGTGTATTTTCTCTTTTAATTCATGTTGAAAAGCAATTTAACAGTTTTTGATAAACAAATCTTGTAATTATCATGCTTTGTATTTAGCTATTCATTCAGTCAATATTTTTTGACTATCAATTCTAGTTAAGCAAGCAGAATTCAAAGATGGATAAATCAGACACATGCTGTCATAAAGTGGCTCATAGTTTTTAGCATGACATTATGTGGGTCCTTGGAAATATTCATTGGAGTTTTAAAAAAAATTATTCCCCTTTGCTGCATCTTAATAATGTATTTATCAAGAAAGTACTTCTAATGTGCTGTGTAATATATGTATATGATTTAGCATATAATAGCTTTATATACTTAAACTTATTTACTTCACAGTATCTGAGATATAAAATTATTTCTCAGATGTTTTGTGTTGTTTTAAGTTAAAAGTCAAGTTTAACACATTTTTTTTTTTGCTAGCCATTGATTCTAAAGGTGTTGTGAACCTAATATCACTGTGCTTCCAGAGTCCCTGCACCTTTAAAGAACTCTAATGAGTAGGAGGATGGCCATCCTGCTAAGACATTAGTGGTGAGTTTTGATTAGAAGTTGATATTTAAATCTCTGCATCTGGTTCTGTTGTTTAAATGAGTCTGGTTCAACAGAGCAAAACCAAAGTTGAAGTGTTTTAAATCATTTCAGTACCTGTAATTGTCTATGTAAACAATCAATTCCAATTTTATGAACTCCCAAATCTTTGGTGCAGCAAGGGTTGTACTAATAACTCTCATAATTCGTCTTTGTGACCATATGTTTAAATGTTAGAAATAGGACTTTAATATGAACATTCAGTAAATCTTAACCACAGAGGAACACACAGGTTCCAGTGTAACATGGAGCAGGAAGAGACACGTGTAAACAGACATATTCCTCATCTTAATATGTGGAGCCATGCTTCCATCGAATTGCATTCTGTGTTTATATAGAGAGAGCTGGCAATGAAAAACTGCTGTTCTACGGCTTTACTCTGTATTTTGATCTCTAGATTATTTACCGTTTCTAAATGTGTAAGGATGGTATTAAAAAGATGCTGGCATTAGTTTTTATTATTGAAATAATAAGAAGTTATATAATGGGTGGGAGTTGCATGCCTTCGTTTACCTTAAGAGAAAAAGATTATTTTTGAGAAAAAAGATGTTTAAAATAACATAAAAGACACAGATAAAGCTTAAGTGTAATGTGGCATTATAATTCTTGTTGTATTTGGGACCTAAATTTTATTCATGTGAAATAGTAAATATTTGATTATAAATGTATATAACATAGTTTAGCTTTTTTTTCAGAAGGTTTTATAAAGATTTAGAAATGTCAAAGGCATATAATACATAATTACATTTAATGTGAGAGGTGCTATAAAGCATCAAAAAAATCTTTGAAAACTTTTTGGAGTGCATAATGTTTATATTCCTTGTGTGGAGTTGGTACATGTACATGACATATCTTAATTCCATTTCCATCCCCTTTGCTCCCCCGCCTTTTTATCCCCTTCCCATTTGAGAAGGTTCTAGCTTCTTACTGCATCAAAAATCTCAATTTTAATTCTTAATCTTTGAATTTTTCTATCAGAATGTTGTGTGTTGATTAATAACTGTGGAAATGGGAGCCAATAAATGTTCTTGTACAAGTTTGATTTGATGTTAAATTTCTAAAGAACAGTGAAAATTATTGGTTAGCGTAAAGAAGTAAGCATTTTATAAGGATCAATTCAGTTTATCTCAGATAATATAAAACTGTACATTAGAAAAAGCCTAACCTGAATTCTTTAGCAGCAACAAAAGCAAATATGCTCAGTTTTAAATGATAAAGTAAACAAATATTTACCAAGTGAAGAAACTGGGTAAAACAACAATTCTGCCTTCATGGTGTTTATAAATCAGTTCTGTAGCTAGATAATAAGTGAAACATACATAAAATATATAATTAGATTGTGATTAGTATTTTTTATTACTTTGGAGAAAGCTTGTAAGGAATATGAAGGTCTGGTTGCAATTTTTTTTGAGACAGGTCACTGTGTAGTTCAGTGTGTTCTTGAACTCAAGGTGGTCCTGCTGCCTCAGCCTGTGAGTGCTAGGATTACAGGCTTGTCACACCCAACTAGGGTTACACTTTTAAATACAATAGCTAAGGGAGGCCCTGTTAGGGAGATATTTAAAGCCTGAAAGACATGAAGGAATGAGTCATGTGGGTGGACATCTGCAGTAAAACCACTTTGACTAGAAGGAACAGATAGTAAAAAGTATGTGAGATGGGAACATGCCTGACTTTTTAAGGCTTACCCAAGAGGTCAGTCTGGCTAGAATGAGCCAGAGGGAAAGTAATAGGAGAGAAGTAACAGAAGTAGTAATGTCATTACAAAAGCCTCAGAATACATTTTTTTCTTTAATTGTGTATTGGGAAATAATGTCAGTTAAATGAAATTGATCTGGGGACTTACCAGAACATTGTTGATTAGATTAAAACACTTTTAGATAGTATATTCGAGATTTTGTTCATCCATCCATCCATCCATCCTTCTGTCCGTCTCTGGTTAGCTAGTTAGCTAGAGCCTGTGAATCTGTTTTCAACAAGGGATATAAATTGCTTTAGATTAGTCACATTCTTATTTCTATATATAAGGATTACAAATAATTATGGAAAAGGAATTAATATCACTATTAGACTTTTTATGAGAATGGGAGGTTATGAAGTGTATTGAAACATTCCTGATTTCACGTTCAGATGGATTCGCTGTATATTCCAGTGCAAATGCTGTATAACATCGAACAAATTACTTAATCTCTTAAGTGCCATTTTCTTATCTTTAAAACTAAGGAATAAAAATACCTTCAGGAGATTTAAACTTTGAAAATAATGTTATGTAAAGTGTGTACACAGTGCTTCTGCTGGAAGCACTTAGCAATGACATTTCTTTTATGTTTTTTACTAATATCTTCATATGAATAGTAGTTAAAGAAGGTAGGTGTTATTGAAGTCCATAGCAAAAAAATTTATAGGAGTTAATTGTTTCAGTTGCCATCCTGAAAGAATCTTTTCTTCGTCACTAACAAGTGGCAAGTGGAGTTCCTTGAATTTTCCTTCCTTTTCCATTTACCATTGAAGATGCTAGGGAGACATAGTTTGTGAATATCAGATAAAGTAAAATTTTGATTAACCTCTGTAATGGTATCATGGAGTTACATTGAAGCTTTATTATTGTCCCAGGCATTTCTGTTCTCAAAGTGTGTATGGATAATACCAACAGAAAGAACTGTAGTCCTTGTGGTATACACAGAAACATTTACACAGAGGCTCCATCCTCTACTCTCATAGCTCTTTATATATATGATTTTGCTGCCATTTTCATATGCATATTTTAGTGTTGTATGAGAAGTTGTATTGAGGAATTTTTGCTGGTATAATTAGACTAAATATTCTTTAAGAAAAGGACTGTGTCTTCATCTTTGTATTTTTGTTGTGAAACACAGCACAGGAATAATAAATTGGTTCCACTAGTGTAGCCTCAATAAGGGTAGAAACTTTTTACTTCTTTTACTCACTGTTAGTTAAACAATTTGTTTCTGCAGAATAAATTTTTTCAATTGGGCTTAATCCCTATGTGTCAAATTAAAATTTTTGTGGTTTTATTTTTGAGAACATTTTCATTTCAATTCTTCCAGTGGATAGATATTTACTTGCAAATATACTGTTATGGTTAGTGTTTCAAATCTACCATTCATTGATTTTTTTTTGAGCACTGTAATTTTTATCTGTGGCTAGTGTTATTATTGAAATTTTGGCCTATAGTATGGCTGATACCTACAATTTCTGTCACAAACTATGCAAACATTACTTTGAATTGCATCTGATACATCTTGGTGATCTAGGTCATTACTTGCAAAGGGATAAGCCTGTATAAGCCACAAAAGCAAGTATTGTGGTGCTCTAAGAGAGAGATAAAGGTTTTTGGACATCATATGTACTGCTCATCAGGCAGCTATTGGTTATCAGGAAATTGTTGTTGACTCTTCTGCCCAAAATTTTGTTGTTTTTCAATGTGTAGTTCAGACTAGTTCTTCATTTACTTTGATTCATGGGTTGTATATAACATTCAGCTTCTTCTTGATTTCCTTCTTGCACGTATTATTTATGCTAAATAATATTTGCAGCTTCTGTTTCATGTCACCTCTTGGCTTGCCGACCCAAAGCATGCAGTCCTGTTGGAACAAATGGAAAGCGAATTGGAAGACCTTGTGAGGAATATATTGTGATCTTTTGGACTCATCTTTGGCAGAGTTTATGTGGCATGTGAACTTGAAAATAATACTTTCATTCTCTTTTCCTGCTACCTAATATAGTATTTTAACTTTTTATTTTCATACAAATACCCCGGAATTAAATTCTCAATTGAATACATCTGAGAGACAAATGAATCTTACATAACAGTAATAAAAATCTTAATAGAATGTATTTAGGCATTTTTTTTCATACTACCTTGGGTCACATTTGACAAAGTAGTATAGAACTGGTAAATTAATAATTTTCATCAGAATTTGCAGTTACTTGACACTTTTGTTTATAGTAGCTCCTGATTTGAGGGCAGGAATTTAACTGTTTGGAATTTAGACCTAAGATTTAGATCTTTAGCTTAATAATCACTGAGATAGTCAAAAAGTACTTAGCAGGAGAAAAAATGTCCAGAGAGAAAAATGGAAATAAAAGACTTACAGTTTTACAAGTTACACAACCAAACTGTAATTATGTAATCCTTAAGACATTTTATTTTTGTGGCCACTGTGGGGGAAATGTTTCTGTGGAAAAATACAGTATTGAGATATTTGTGAATTGTAAACTATGAAGCTTGTAATTACTATAAAGGAAATTAAAAAATGTATTTGTAGCATAAGACTAAATGTATAATGTTGTTAAATATTTAAGGCTGGTAAATAGTTCTGATCACTTTTTTTCAATGTGGAAAATTGATTTTAGTTAAATTTCATTGTTTGATAGAGAATATGCTTTTTTCCAAAAATAAAAATTAAGCACTGAATAATATTTATAACTCTTTAACTTGTTAGGTAAAGTTTGTTTATAGGGCGTGAAATACAAATGTTGACCAGGTATAATTAACCAAATTTTATCAGAAATTTTCCTATCAGGGCCAGGGGTTTAACTCAGTGGCACAAGTGCCTGCCTGGCAAACATGAGGTTGTGAGTTCGATCCCTGGTACCAAAAAAAAAAAAAAAGAAAAAAGAAAAAAAATTTTCCTTTCAAGGAGGTGCTTTGGAGTTTTTAGTTTGGTATTTCAATACCGATTATTAATTGTAATATTGTTTATTGGTAACAGAACATATTGAAGATACATATTTATGAGAAGAGTGGTTATAAAATAGATTGGAAATAAAAATCAAAGGTTGTTGAAATGAATACTGGGAACCCTTCACATAAGACATCAAATACTGTCTTATATTTCTTGTACTGCATTCTCCCCACTAGACTGTAGAACTGCAAAATGGCATGTTCTTCTTTGAAATTTTGTGTATAAAAATTTTGAATAACAAAGTAACATCGAAAGATTAAAAAAGTAAAGGTTATCAAGAATTTTTTTTTTGTCTTTTAAAATTCTCAGTCCTGATGTATTTGTTACCCAGGCTGCTTTTCAACTCCTGGCTTCAAGTAATCTTCCTGCCTCAAACCCTCAGTAGCTAGGACTACCAGTTTGTATCAACATGTCCAACTTTAAACATATTTGTGCTTTAGTGTGCGTGCATGTGTGTACATGGGGTACTGGGAATCTAACCTAATTAAGCAAAATACTTATGGAGGTGGGGCAGTGCTGGGGATCTAACCCAGGAAATATTAATGTTTACATGGGAAAAATACTTTAAAAATATTAAAGATACCAGTGCCCTCAGATCTAACTTGGCTATTGAAGCTTAATGAACTATTTTATACCTATATAATAAAACCAGTTATATTTGGAAAGCAAATGACACACGAAAGAAATTCTCTCAACATGTTAGCAGTCATGTAACTGATTAATAGACATGAAAATTTAGTATGTGAAGAACTAAAAAATCCTTTGTTAGCAAAAAGCATTCACATTATCATGTTTTCTGCAAAGGAAGAATAGATTTCAACTTTGAGGCAATTTGCATTTTAAAACCTCATTCTTTCAGGAGGATTAATGTTTGCATTGTGATTTTTAGAATGCTATTTCCAAAGACAGATACAACTGCTACATTTTCACAGCATTAGTCATAGATACTGTATTATAATACTCTTCTTTTTCCATAATATATTGTCTGTTAGACTATAAACCTGTTTTATCTATTTTTAATTTAATATTTAAAATAGTTGCCCTTTTCTAAAAATAGTTATTTTGTTAAATATGATTTTCATATAACCAACATTTCATTATAATATTTTAGCAGATTTTTGGGACTAGTGTTTATTGATTTAATGATTTTGTAGCAAGACCTGTCTTATAAATATTTGAGTGAACCTGACACCCCTCTCCTCCTGTGCATTATGTTCAACTTTTTTGGCTGTTTGCTGAAGTTTAAAATATTTGTCTTACTCACTTAAGACAGCTTTAACAAAAATGCCATAAACTGATTGGCTTATGCAACAGAAATTTATTTCTCATGGACTAGAGACTGGGAAGCCTAAGATCAGGGTATTGGCAGATACCTTGTTTGTTAAAGGTTTACTTCCAGGCTTGAGACAGCCATCTTCTTGTGACTTTGTATATTGGAGAGACAAATCATTCTCACTCCCTAATACTGTTATATTAGGGTTAGGATTTAAGCATATGAATTTTAAGAGTAATCCATATCAATATTGAAAATGTTCAGTCTGGAGGTATGTATGTATCTTGCCTGATATATCCATTCTTATTTTCTATTCAGAAATACTGTTCTCACACTTCAGACCTACTGCTCTCTTTCTCATTGTTCGCTTTATTGTCTTTTACATTTTGACTCTTGATTATCTCAATTCTCTCTTGATATGAATAACAATAGGAGATCCATGCTGGTACTATTTTGTTACTGCTGGTACTATTTTGTTCTTTTACTCAAGTGTCAGCATGTAACTAGTTTCCCTACCTTAGTTTATAATCTACCTCTTTATGAAATCTTTCCCTTGGTTGTTAACGTAGTTACATGAACTATGTTATTGAGTTTGTAATATTTGTCTCAGAGATTGAGTGTCTTTTGTGCAACTTAAGATAACAAAATTGTAGTTTTTGAACTTTCAGATGTAAACAAGAATGGAGGGCTAGTAGTTGTTCTGAAATGGCAGAATAATATATCTAAATATATCTTGCAAGATGAAGGGATAGTCTGAGTCCAAAAAAGTAAAATTTAAAATGTAGTAGTACTTGCTGACCCTCACTCCCAGTGAAAGAGGAGATATGCAGTGAAGTCAGGCCAGACCTGGACATGCACTGACAGCAGGACGTATAACAAACATTTAGGAGTTTTAGTAGACAGTGTAGGAAATTATATATGCAGGAAAGGTTATATGATCTTGGGTTTCTCCTGCAAGATATGTACTCTTTTGTAGACAGTGTAGAGTTCTTATTTACTGAAACAAAGTGATTCAGTAGACATTATTGACCAGTTTTGTGTTAATATTTATATTCTAAGGCACTGAAGATTACCTTTCTTGAACATACATTGAGGAAGTTTCTGTTCATGTACTTTGTCAAGAATGGAAAAAAGATAGGAACTTTAGAGATATATTCCAGGATATAAACTCCTTTTCACTGTAGCTCAGTTCAAGCTAGATTTAGTCCATTGCCTGCCTTTCATAGTTCTGTACTAGAGAGGATGCTGCTGTTTTCTTCATCCTTAATCACCAGCAAACATCTGTGTAGGATACCCACTCTTTTAAAGAAACTTTATTATTAAGGTTTGTTATTTTCTGATTTATCCTAGAGGTTGAATAAATATAATAATAATGTCCAAAGTTAGATGCATTATTGAATATCATAGAGAAAAGAAAATAATCTGTAGCTGTTGGCTACTTTTTAATAAGAGATGGTGATAGTCTTTTTCATTTTGTCTAAAGACATCATCTTTATTCACTAAGTGCCTTCTATTCCCATTCAGTTGGAGTAAAGACTTGAT
Source organism: Dasyprocta punctata (assembly GCA_004363535.1). Lineage (NCBI taxonomy): Eukaryota > Metazoa > Chordata > Mammalia > Rodentia > Dasyproctidae > Dasyprocta > Dasyprocta punctata. The sequence goes on along the minus strand of RJWM01003501.1, from coordinate 54,726 downwards.
TGGTTGTGTCACCTGTGCAGTAGTTGAAAATGGATACGAGTACACAATTTCAGGACCTCCCTGCTTCTTTGTAGATCATTTGGCCGTATGTAAGTGATTTAACAGTCATGCAGTCAGAATTTTCAGAGTAAATAATTTCCGTCTCCATTACTGTATCTTTATATTTATGTACTTGTAGGAACATAATATTCCTCAGTTAAATTTAGAGAAGTTTAAAAGTAGGCTAAAAATAAGTTATAAAATTTTAAAAATCAAGATATTTAAAACATTTTACTTCTATTTTTATAATAGTGAATAGTTTCTAATTTAAAAATACCAGGAAAATTACTGAAGTATGATATTCAGTAATATGTCCAACTTTGGACATTATGTACATTATATTCAGCTGTTAAAATAAATCAGAAACTTATTTTTTTGGCCAAAAAGCATATTCATGAGCAGAGTTCAAAAGGAGTAATAAATCAGAATTTTTAACATGATAGACTATAAGAAAACATTGAGTACCAATTCCTGATAAAGTACTAAAGCAAATAGTATTGCTTTAGTTATAAATAGTATTTTTTCCCACCACCCAGTTTATCATGTGCCTAATTACATGGTGGTTCAGGTTGATTTGAGAATATAAATATTGATGTTGAAACTTCATTACCATTCTATTTTATGTTTGTGTCAGTAAATCATCATTTATTCATTTATAACTATATTAAGTAAAAAACAACTGATTTCAAAAGAATCATACACTTTTAAAGAAAATATACACATTCTTAGTGGCTCCAGAATAAAACACTCTAATTAAAAGAGGAGATAACCCATACTGTACAGGGCTGCTATTCTCACTTTCACCAGAAGATATATTTGAATTAGAATTTCCAAATGTGAGAAATCTGAAAAGAATAAAAAGTATTGGTCCTAATGTTAGCCGTATGGTTGGTGTTAGCCACAATGAAGTTCAGGCTATGATGTTCTGTAGCCACTGTTTGACCTACCCAAAGGCAATCAGAACGTGCTTACTTCTTTCTTTCTTTTTTCTTTTCTTTTCTTTTCTTCCTTTTTTTTTTTTTAAACTAATTGGCCCATGTTTAGTTTACTGACTGTCATCTGGACTCAGTAAAAAGTAAGTGACCTGCATTGAATTAGTGTAATTGTAATACAAACAGAATATTGCATAGTTTTGGTCTTATACAGGAAAGGAGAAAGTTGGAAAGATTTTCTGTTTGATAAATAGAAACTGAAGATATGAGGATTCAGACCTGGTTCATACTTGATTTTACCTTTCATGTCTTTTGGTTAGATCAGTATTTGGACTTTAAGGCATTTTTGTTTTCTTCCTGTAAATACAATACTGGTTTTCCCTTGGAAACTTACTATGAAAAATTTTAAAATCTTACAAATGCAGTATATTAAGCCATAAGTTTGATTCTTCTTTCATCACAGAAAGGTAATATTGTCCAAAAGCAGAAGTTCTTTTGGGAACTTGGCATATTATTTTACTTCATCATGATCAGTATTGCAAGGACATTTTTAAATTCTGTGTAGTAATTTGGATAATATATTACATTTTGCTTCAGAGAGATGCTAAACACGTTTGTTAAAGGTAAAAAGAACTGAAGAATTTATGGCATTTAACATAGTGTTAAGTAAAGTCTTTGCAGAATGGTTAATTTTCTTTTACAAAATGACAATAATTAATAGTCTTTATCATGAGATCTGTTAGGATTAAATGAGATAATTTACGTAAAGTGTTTGGGGATACCCTACAAATGTTAATATTATCCTTGTTTCTATTTCTTATTGATTTTGATGGCTTATTCTTTTTTTTTTTTGCGGCACTGGGGATTGAACTTACAACCTCGCACCTGCCAGGGCACGCGCTTAAGCCACTGAGCCAGACTCCCAGCCCTGGTTTTTTGAGGCAAGGTTGCACTATGTAGCTCAGACCAGCCCTGTGCTCGCATTGTAGCCCAAGCCGGCCTCAAACTCACAATGCTCCACCTACCTCAGCCTCCCGAGTGCTGGGATTAAAGGTGTGCGCCACCATGCCCGGGGGATGGCTTATTCTTATGACTTTTTTGGCTTTCCTAGAAAGGGAGGGTTATACAGGAAAAATATCTTAAAATAAGTGATGTTCTGAAAGTATTTGGAAAGGTAATAGGGAAATGGTCTGTAAGCCATGTTGAGAAGTTTGTACTTTATAAGTGATGGAGACATTTTGGTTTAAAGTAGGGACTGATACAAACATATACATTTTTGAGAAGCTATTTTGTGAACAGTATGAAAGAGAGACTTCAGAGAGAATTAGAATTCTCATGCAAATTATTTTTATCTTTAAATATGCCAATTTTGTAGACCTTTGAGTAGAAATTGATATAAAGTCAGAGAAATAAAGCAGATAGTGAAGATGATGGTAATGGTCATTATCACCACCATTATTTACTACTACTACTACTACCACTACTGCTAGTGCTAAACTAGTACTACTACTATTAGTACTACTACTACTAAAACTGCTACTATAGATGCCACTTATTGACTGCTTTTCATATGCCAGGAATCTCAGTCCTTATGGAATTACTGTAAGGTAGAAGTTCTCGATGTGTATTCTTGGATCAGTAGCATCACATGATCTGGGAAAGTATTAGAAATGTAAATTTTTGACTTTCTCTCATACCTGTTGAATCTGACAGTCTTCATAGTGGAGTTTAGCAGTCTGCATTGTAGTAAGCTCTACAAAAAAATCCTGGTGCATGGTCAAATTTAAGAATTGTTGCTACATGTATGTATTTATACAGATGAGGAAACTGTTCACTGATGTTTAAGATCTTACTGCTAATTCTTTAGGTTTTCTTAATATATTAAATGTAGTCTAGCAAGTTTCTGATTATGAAACTCCTATTTTCTTTTACAGCTATTCAAAAATAGGTTGTTTAGTGAACCCATATGGAGGTCAAAATAACGGTGATTAGAACATGAACTTTAGAGGTAGACTGTGTGGGTTCTGTCTTCCATTTCCTGAGCATTTGAGAACCAGTTATTTAACCTCCTTTGCCCTGTGTTTTTTCATGGAATGTGAAATGGAGAAATAAATTCTCATAGGGTCTTGTGGGTAATTAAAAGAAATAATTTTTGTAAAGCTACTTAGTACATTTCTGCTTATTGTTCAGTCAGTGCTACGTAGGTGCAATACTAATAATAATTATTACTGTAAATGATGCATAAATATATCAAAATTTATGTAATGAAAAATTTAAAATAATCTGGAAATAGGCTAAAAACACTATGCTCATCATTTAAAAAATACTGTTTAAATGACTTATGGTAAACCTGAACTTGGAATCTCATTTCTCTTGTCTTCTGTCCTCTACCCATCACTTACCTATCTCCTGTCTCTTCTGGTGGAACCTTATAGGCTGTGCCTCTCATTTTAATTTCCCTCCCACTTAACCCTGAGTATACTTTGGCTCTTTCTTCCACACCACAGTACAGAAATTATTGACAGTTTTACTCCTGTTTGGCATTCTTACCTATTTTGATTTCAAGGATAGCTCTTTTCTGACTTCCTTCTGGCTTTTATCTGTATCTGGAGTTCTTGACTCATTTCTGATTATTTATTTAGATAATTATCTTTTCTGTACTGTTGAGATGCTTCAAATTAAATATCTCCAAATTTTTTTACCTTTGTATTTTCTCTCTTGATTAATAGCACTGGCATCCAAACCAGTTGGCAAGTTGGAAATCTGGAGATTATTCTTCCTCTGTATTATTTGTCATCTTTAAACAATTGATGTTGACTTTCTTCCTCCCTGAGCACCCCCAGTGTGCTAATTCAAATTTTCATTATTCACCAGTCCCATTCATGTTACATTCTTAATGTTGCTCAGATAATATCACCTTCGTAGCCACATTGTTCTCTATTTCAGACTCTCTGTCTTAATCTCTGGATTTCCTCATCAATCTCTTAACTAATCTAATAGTCTTCAGTTTCATTTCCACTTTTCTCTCATGATACTGCTAGATTTAGCACTGTTAAGTAAAACAGACCATCCTTTTCTCTTATTTAAAATCTTTGCCATAAAAAAGCATTTAAAAATTTTTGTCTTTAGGTTAAGAGTCTTTTTTTTTTTTTTTTTTTTGTGGAGGAGAGGTTACTCAGGGCCTTGTGCGTGCCAGGCAGGCGCTTTGCTGCTGAGCTAAATCCCTGGACCAAGAGTCTAATTATTAAGAATATCATGCAAGGTGTTTAGCTCTGCATACGTCTTTATTTGTGTGTCTTTTTTTCTTTAGCCATAGTATCATTTATAAGCACCTTTAAGATCACCTTTTGCCCTTGGTGCCTGCATTTACTCCCACCTCTCTTCTATATATTTAATGTTAACATTTTCTGAACTTTCTTAACACCTGGTGCACCCCAAAACTATAGACATTGTCACTCTCTTAGTGTTTGTACGACATCTCTACCATGTTACCAATTTATTGACAATGGCATGTACAAATTTTATGTCTTCAGTGATTAATGCAATGTTTTGAGACTTAGTAGCTATTAAATAAATGGTTAATATATGTATATACAGATTTGGAGTATATAATTTTCATTTTCACTTTTTAATTACTAGGAAGATTGGTGTGGACATTCCTATATTGCATGTCATTGGATAGACGTTGAAAGAAAGAAGAGAATTTTTTGTCTATTAACAGTTAACAGCTTTAGTCCTACTGTCTGCTTGACCCTGGATGAGGTACTGCATGAACAAAATTACTTAGGAAAGAGGAAAGAACCTGTATTATAATTGTTTTTTTGACAAAATGTTTATTTTGTACTCGTAATTTATCTTATCTTATTTTTAGTCCCATTTAATTTTAGGGAAACAAAGTAGAGAACTGTTAGGTTAAAATGCTAATTTTGAACTTTACAGACTGTAGTATGGCACTTGTCCAATAGAATCTGTTAAAAATTTTCCTCCAGGTCAGATCTAAGTCGAGAAGAATGAGGTAACTTTAATGTGAACTCAGATTGTAATGCAGTCTTTTTCTCCAGTGAATTGCCAAATTCACAATTCCATTTGTTTCCTGATTTGGGGAAGCTGAGTTTAATATGGATGTTTGCCAATGATAGCAAATCTTAGCCAGAAGGTCTTGTTCGCTATGCTTAGTTATATAGTTTTATTATGAAGTTTTTCGTATGTTTATTTGTAGGTATCTGTTTTCTCAAGGTGAATTCATTTGGTTGCCAATGTCTCATGTATACTTTTTTCTTTTGGTAGTTAATACTTTACAGCCAAGTTTTTCATCTAAAAAGGCCAGCATGTATTTTTATATATTTCTTCTACCTGTCCATATCTGTGTCTTTGCAAGATTTATAGATTTCAGAGGTATACAAGTGTAAATCCCTCGGAAAGACTGAATTCTTGGTATGTTAATTCTTCCTGAATTGATTGATTGATCATTGGGGATTGAATTCAGGGCATTGTGCATGCATGGCAAGTACTCTGCCACTGAGATATACCTTCCACCTATCCCATATTTATTGAGTGCTTGCTTTGATGTTTTAGGTATTGAGATACAGAAGTACATGAAACAGTTCTAGCCTTTTAGGTACTTATAGTGGAGAAAAATAGAAAAATACACACAAAAAGCCTATAACATCAGGGACTGATAACTGTTATGAAGAAAAATGAAGCAGGATAAGAGGGTTACAGAATGGTCAAGAAAAGCCTATCTGCGGAAGTGGCTCTTAGTAGAGATATGAGAAAGGAAAATAAATGAGCCATGCTGATATCTGGAGAAAGAATGTTTGAGTCAGAGGAAATTGATGTGGGAAGATGTGTGTTTTAAAGAACAGCAAGCAGGTTTTAGTGGTTCGAACTGGGTCAGATAGTGAGAGAAGTAGGTGAGATCAGAGAGGAACCAGGGGATCTGATCACCTGTGGCCCACTTGTTTATTTCCCTTTTTTTTTCAATAAGTAATTTTTCGGCCACATAAAAAACATATAATACAGTTAATGCACATAAGTAATAAAACTGCTTTTAAAAAATTTTAAGTAACATTTAAAATGGAGGGAGAGCATGCCACAGGCTGTCCATTCTTGATTTAGAGCCTTCATAGACCTTGATGACCTTTAGCTTTCACTTGAGATAGGAAAGCATAATAGGGCTTTGACCAGAAGAATAATTCGGTGTGACATATTCTTTTTTGAGATGGAATGGTAGCAGTTCAGGTTGAACAGTAAGGAATTTACTTCTTTAATAATACAGGTAAGAGAGGATGGTAGCTTGGACCAGGATAGTAAAAGTGTTAAGAAGTGCTCAGATTTTTTTTTTTTTTCTGATTGCCTAAGTATGGAATACGAGAGAAAGAGTCAAGGATTTGGGGCTTAAAAATTTTAGGCCTGCATATCTGGAAGAATGGAAGTAAGAAGTGATATTAAAGATACCTATAATTAAAGTGATTTGATTAAAAAGAAAGGAAATCACTATGTGTCAACTTTATCTCTTAAGCCATATTCTGCTTAGCATTTTCCACAACACAAAAATGTTGTTTATAGGCTGTTACTTGAAATTTTTAGGTTGCAGGTCCCTTTTTTTTCACTTCCAATAGGGAATAACTGCAGTGTGAGAGTCCCAAGAATAGTACTGATCTGGTCGATGGATCTGAAGGTTGTAGTAGGGTAGGCAGCTTTCTCATATGGCCTTTTTGCTTTTATAATTTCCCCACTTTAGCCACATATGCAGGTCTGCACTCCTAAAAAGTGCCCTGAAATTATTTTAACAATCTAAGCTTATCTTTTCTGTGGTTTCTTGTTTGTTCGCAGTTACCACTGTTTTTTTCCTCACAACTTTAAAATAGAAGAATAAGCAATTTTCCTTGCCTAATTATCCCTTTCTGTTCTACTTGAAATTTTGCCTGAGAGATTCATTTGGAATTACAAGCATAGTACCCTTGGGAGATTTAAGTAACTTAAGAGAGTTATTTATTCTTTCTTTATGGAATGGCTTAGTTTGCCATTCCATTATTGGATTGATACGTATTCAACAATGTGTTTCTGTGGGTGGGAGGAAGAAAAGTTAGGAAGGAGACAGAAACATGCAACTTAATTAAAAGTGTTTTCTGGGATAGTTAACATTGGAGAGCTGGGATTTAGGGACTTGTGGAGATGGACTTGGAAGAGAGAAAAGGGGAGTTAGAAGTTGTAGAATAGAAATGTCACCTGGAGATAGGCCTGTTTTCAGATCTTTACCCTTTCTTGATCTTTACCTGCAGTGAGGTTCGGTATACATGTGTGTTTTTGGAGGAGGAAAGAGCCAGGGAGGGAGATAAAGCAGAAACGAGAGGTAGTTGGTCAGTAAACCTTCAGTGGCAATAAGCCCCAGACAGTTTAAGTGACTTGTCTATAGATACACTGTGACAAAGCCAAGACTATTCAGACTGGTGTTCTTTTATGTCTCTGTTTCCACTTGTGTTATGTGTAAGAAGTAACTGTTGATTAATAGTCTTCTCAGGAGGTTTTGGTTCTAATTTCAATCTTCCATATTTCTCAGGTCCGTTGAAGTCACTAAAATTCAACTGGTTGTCATCCTCAAGACACTTACTTTATTTTTCCTTTTGTTTTCCAGCATGTCAGTTTCATTTCCTTTTGCTATAGAATAGGCCCCCCTGCTTTTTTTTTCTCTCTCTTTTCTTTTGTCTTTTTGAGACAGGGTTTCACTATGGAGTTCAGGCTGGCCTTGAAGTCACTTCGTAGCCAAGGCTGGTCTCAAACTCACAGCAATCCCCCCTCCCCTAGGACTGGGATTATACTCCTGGCTCCACCCTACTTCTTGAACCACTTTCTTTTAACTCCCTTATTTTTCCTCTCTCTTTGAGGGACCATCCTAGCAATGACCAACTGTGGACCAATCTCAGAGTAATAATTATTGTATATCTATTGTTTGTTAAGCATCCATTATGTGGCAGATCTTAAGTCAGGTGGTTTTACATATATTATTGTAGTCTTCTCAACTGGGTTTTTTTTTTTTTCTTTTTTTTTTTAAGGGGAAACATTTATTTAGTTCAGTTTGTAGAGGTTTCAGTCCGTAATCAGCTGGCTCCAAGGCAAGGTGGTACACAGCAGAGGGCAACGGTTCATTGTGGCAGAAGACAAGGAAACAAGCAAGGGGAGAGAGCTAGTCTTCACAACTCTTGAAGGGGTAGAGATCAATTTTTATTGGCACTCTATATACCTATTATTATAACTCTAGATAACTAACCCAAGATACAGTTCCATTGATGCAGCTGAGTTCTCATTCAGAAAGGTTTTACCTTCTTCACTTTACCAGGTTTCTCCTAACCAGGTTGCAAAACTGCTTTTACATAACTGTGAAGATTGGTGTCCTACCAAAATTTTGAACTCTATTCTAAAATCAGCCATTGGCAGTCTTTTTATATGTTTCTCTCTCCTCCATTCTCTTCTGAATCTGTTTTCAAAATCTTGTAACTCGGCTCAGCTCAGATCTTCTAGCTTAGACAACTAGCTGTTTAGAGTTCCAGCCCTTGTCTAATGTGTGTGTTAACCTGCTTGTGATGCTTTAATAGAACATCATAGACTATGTGACTTAACAGAAACCTATTTTCTTACAGTTCTGGAGGCTGGGCTTCCAGCGTCCAGGTGCTGGCAGGTCTGGTTTCTTCTGAGGCTGCCTCCTGCTTTGTCTTACGATGACTGTTTTCTCACTATGCCTGCATATGGCCTTTGTTTTTGGCATGTTCATCCCTAAATGCATCCTTTTCTTATGAGCACACAAGTCATAATAGATTAGAGTCTCACCCTTATGACCTCATTTAACCTTAATTACTCTCTAAAGGCCCAATTCACAAATACAGTAATTTTGGGTGTTAGGGTTTCAGGACACAATTTAGTTCAGAACTGGCAAAATCCATCATGCCTGTCTTACTTTTTTCTTTCTTCCCTCTCTTTCTTTTTTTCTTTCCTTCTTCCTTTTATCCTTCTTTCCTTATTTCAATCTTTGTTATTTTCAAAACAATCCATATAGAGGAAAAGAGTTCTCCTTCTCTGCCCAAATTTAATCTCTTAAGCTATGTTCACATTCCACGTTTTTGAGTATTATTTTATCATATTGACTCTCCCCACTTATTTTTTTTAATTTATATCTCCTCCATTGATTTCTTCTTATCAACATCTAAACATACTACCATTGTACTCTCATGACTACTGCTGTGATGTAAAACATACTATATCATCATGAAATAGGAAACAGCCTAAATGTTTTAGAAGCAGTCTTTCTGATTTTGAAAGGGGAAACAGTATAGGCTTTTATAGTTTCAGACAAATTTCCATTTCTTAGTTTGATAGAATATTTGTGTTAAATGTGTGTTAAAACTTAGCATACCAATTTAGTACAGTAAAACATGCAAACATTGATTTTCATCATTTTCTGAGATACAGAAATGTATTAACTATTTTAAATGTAGCTGTTATAGGAAATTCTCTGCCAAGTAATAGAAACTTCTGTGTTGATGCACATCTTTGTAAGTAGATCCTCAATAGTTGGATTTTTTTTAATAGATCCTTGAATGTACCATGATAAGCTATCCTTGCAGTACTTGTTTTAACTTGCCATACCACACTCCAGTTGTACTACATTATTAGAATTTATTGTTTTTCATTAGCTTTAGGAATCTGTATATTAGGATATAACTTTAGAAGAAGTTTACATAAAGTGAATGAGAAACAATATAATACATAATCATATTTAAAATCTATTACTAATTCTATTAGTATTTGGCTTATTTTATTTCATGACTTATAGAACCAGATATTAAACAAAAGTGTTGCCCTTTTTTTTGTATGTGGAATTTTGAGTTTCACAGTATTTTTTCTTAGCCACAATTATATTTCATTTGTGGCAAGGTTTTTTTCCAGTGTGCACAATCTGTATCATCTGGACTCATTGAGCTTCATGTGTGAACAGTTTATCACTGATATTTTCACTAACATACAAATATGTTGCTCTGTTTAGGGTCATAGTGTTAAACTTCCACCTCAAGAAGCAAGAAGCAACTGGGTTGTTGGATGGGGAGTGTTCATATTCAATCAATGTTTTATCCACCATATTGATGCACTAAAGAAGAGAAAAATCACTTTGTACAGCAAAAAGCATTTGAAAAATGCAATGCTTATTTATAATGTCGAATAATCTCAGAATAATAAAAATATGGAATGCTTCAATTTGCGAAATAATGTGTACACAAACTTTTCAGCTAACATAATTAATGGCAAAAGAGTGAATGTTTTCTCTCTCCACTTGGGAAACAGGATCAGTGTCTCCTCATGGCACTCTTATTCAACACAGTGTTGGGAATTCTTACCAGTGCAACGTGTCAAGAAGAGGAAGTGGAAGACCTTCAGATTGGGAAGGAAAAAGCAAAATTGTCCTTGCAGATAGTATGATTTTTCTGTGTAGAACATACCAAGGAATCTACCAAAACCCAAACCAAACCAAACTAAACCAAAACCAAAAGACATTTGTAAAATTACTGAGTTCAAAAGTTGTAGGATGCAAGACAAACTTACAAAAATAAATTGTATTTGTATATCTTTTAGCAATAAATAAATAATTTCAAAAATATAGTGAGTGCGTAAATTAACAAAAAGTTTATTACAAGAAAAAGACATTGCTAGGAGTCCCCCTTAAAATATAACCCTCTCTTTAAATGTACTTATTTCATTTATTGGTGATTTGTCTTTTACTGTAATATGTTTTAAAATTCAAGCATTCACCATATATTTTGATCAGTCTGTGTACATGGGTATCAGTGTTAGACAAACAGTACCATTTACAATCACTAAGAAGCAAAGATATTTTTCTATGTAGAAACTTCACTATTGTTTTGACCCATTTTTCATTGTCAGTTGTGGTAGAAGTTTGTCACTTTTATTGTTTTTGTTTTTTTTTAAGTAACTCTTTGTTTCATTACTTTTTTTCTCTTGTTTTTTTGTTTTAAACTGCAGTGATTTCTGTTGGTATTTTCTTCTGCTTACTTTGTGTTTGCTCTGCTCATTTTTTAAGTTCTTGGGGTAAGATCATAGATGATTGGCTTGAGACTTTTGGGCTAATAGATACTTTTTTTTTTTTTTTTTAAGAGCAGAAGATATTTATTGAGAGAAAGAAAGCTTCTGTCTGAGGGACAGAAGGGGGCCCGCGTGGGTTGCCACTTAATAGATACTTTTAATAATTCTCCTCAGCCTTGCTTCAATAATATCCTAAAAATTTGGTGTGTTGTACTTTCATTTTCATTCTCCTATCAGTGAACTTTTAAAAATTTCCCTTGGAACTTATTTGACCCATGGATATATTTCTGATCTGTGGATTACTTAAAAGTGTGATGTTTATTTTCCAACCTTTGGTCTCCTTCCTTTGTTCTTTTTGTCTAATTCCTCTGTGACTAGAGACTGATATCAATTTATTTAAAGTTACTGACTTTAGTTTGTATACCAGAATATGGTCTTTCTTGTCGTATGTTCCTTGTGCACTTGAATATAATATAGACTCTGTTATTGAATGGAGTGCTCTACAAACATCAGTTTTGTCAGTTGGTGGTGTTGAATTTGTCTATAAACTTGTGATTTTCTGTCTAGATTTGTATTGGTTGTTGTGAGAGACTGTTGAAGTTTCTTATGATAATGGAGGATTTGTCAGGGTCTTCTTTCAATTTTCAGTTTTTTCTTTACCTGTTTTTCATCTTGTTTAGTATATACACATTTATGTTTGCTGTAGCTTCTTGTCGTATTATGTCTTTTCACTAGATAATGTCCCTCTTAGTGTCTTGTAATTTTGTTTACTGAAATTTACTTTATCTCTTATTAATTTAGCCACTTTTGCCTTCTTTGATTAATTTTACATGATACATCTTTTCCACTGTTTCATCTTTCAATATACATGTATGATTTTTTTGTTTCTTGTTTATTTTGTTTTTATTGTTCTACCTTCTATGAGATTCTTGAACATTTTTCAGGCATTCTATTTTTCTTTATCAGTAGTGTTTATGAGTGTATCTCTTACCAGTTTGGATGAAATGTAGAAACCCTATGTCCTTTTGTCTGTTTATTCTTTTCCCATTTATTGTCTTAAATACGCACACGCACACACACACACACACACAAAATATACATTTACAACCACATCTCATGGTGCTGTAATTTTGCTTAAATGTCAAAAATTTTTTGACACAAGTAGAAGAAAAATCTGTTGTATTTATCCTATGTTTTTCTACTATGGTCTGTCTTCCTTCCTAATATTCCAAGTTGCTTATTTTTGTACTTTCCTTTGTTTTAGAGACCTTGCTTCAGCCAGTCTTTTAGGGCAAGACTGTGGCAACTAATTTTCTAAGTCTTCCTTCACCTGTGAATATCTTGATTTCCCTGATACTTATGAATGATGTTTTCATTAAATATACAGTAGTGGGTGTTCTGATTAACAGTTCTTTTATTTCAGTACTTCATGCCACTTCTTTCTGACATGCATGATTTCTTGAGAATTTTATTGTCATTTTTCCTCTGAATATAAGGTATAATTTTTGTTTGTTTGCATTAAAGTTTTTTCTCCTTTGTCCTAGGATGTCACACGTTTAATTATAATGTGTGTTGGTTTCAATTTCTTGAGGTTTATTTTGTTTGAGATTTGTTCAGTTTCTTGAATTCGTAAGTCTTGATTATCTTGCCAGATGTGGGAAGTTTTCAACCTTTATATTTTTTAATATATTTTCAGCCTCATTCTCTCTTCTCCTACAATACCAAAGATAAGAATGTTTGATCTTTTGATTTAGTCTCATAAGTCTTTGAAGCTGTGTTCATTTTTTCCCCTAGTTTGTTTTGTTATTCACATAACAAACATTCTATGATTTACCTTCCAGTTGAACTGATTCTTTTCTGTATTTCTCCATTCTGGTGTTAAAGCCAAACACTGGGGTTTTTATTTTGGTTATTGTGCTTTTCAGTTCTAAAACTTCATTTGATTCTTCACGTCTTCTGTTTCTTTGCCAGGCTTTCTATTTCATATGTATTTTAAACATTTTCTTGATAATTCATAGAAACATTCTTTCATATTGCTTTAAAATATGTGTCAGATAATTCTGATACCTCTCTCCTCTTGATATTGACATATGCAGTATTATCTTTTTTCAGTCAATTTATGAATTTCCTGGTTCTTGATAGGATAGGTAATTTTTAGCTGAAACTGTACATTAAAATATAATCATGTTCTGAGACTCCAGATCCTATTTAAACTCTGCTTTAATTATGTGACACTGCCCCCATTGAGGAAGGGGGCTAATTACTACAAGGTGAAGTTTTGAGTTTAGGCTCTCTACTCAGCCTTTGTTAACACCAGTGGTAGGAGTGACTCCTCATTACTACTGGATGAATTAGAGTAGAAGGCCTAACTTACCATGTAGTCTTCATTATACTGGGACATAACTCTTTACTCTTTACTGCCGAGTGGTAGTGAAAGTCTTGATTATACTCTAGGTCACCTCAGTAGGTAGGGGGAGAGACACCCAGTTATTGCCAAGTTGAGGTGGAAGTCCAGGCTCAACGTGGTATTCATTGACACCGCAAGTGGGAGGGAAAAGCAGTCTTCTTATCTCCAGGAGGGTGAAAGTCTGAGTGCCCTCATTGATCTTTTCTGACAACACCATGGCAGGAAGTTGAGAGTCTCATGAAGGTATAGATGTTAGGCTGCTTATTCTGCCTTTCTGACATAGTTAGGATAGTTATAGCTCCCATTCCTACCTCCATGCTGTTGTCTGAAATAGAATGAAAATCGTGTAAAGAACTTCCTTGCTAGGCTGCTCCTTTCCTGGCCTTATAGCTGGAGAGAACAGGTTTTTGTTGGCTTCTCCTATTCTAAGTTATATGAGGAAAATCTAGGGAGTTCACTACTGATGTTTCATGGGTTCCCAAGGTTCCTAGCTTGTTTGCCTTCTCTCTTCCTTTCAGATCTTATGGTTGATTATATATAATTTCCATAGTTTTTAATTGCATGTAATGGGCAAACTAGATTAAAAGATACATATATGCTGCTTAGTTACTTTTCTCTCATTGCTGACACAAAATACCTAACACCCAAAATCTAAGAAGGAAAGGTATATTTAGCTCATGGTTTGTGGAGATTTCAGTCCATAATCAGCTGGCTCCAAGACAGGGTGGCTTGGCACAGGGATAACACTTCAAGGCCGCACAAGACAGCAGAAGCAACAAGAGCCACAAGAAGGAGAGAGCAAACCTCTTTTCTTCCCTTATATTGTATTCAGGCTATCAGCCCACACCATCTCAGTGCCCTCCCCTTGCACAAGAGGAGGATGTTTACAAAGTAAACAAAGGACTCTGATTCTCTGCTGAGTCCCTTAGTTAAACTTCTAAACTTCTCAAGTTGATACAATGTATCAACCATTACAGCTACCTATCCTGGAATAGAACTTCCATACAGTTTTTTATTTTTAAATTTTATTTTAAAGAGAACAAAATCCCACAAAACGGAATAAAGCCAATCAAAACACAGCAGTGAAAGTGGTATAGAACTTCAAAACAGGGCAATAGGAAATCAACAGTGGCTATCATAACATACTTTACTATCTTCACAATAGTTGTCCATACCATCAGACATTGCAAAATAAAACAAAACAGAATAAAACCAATCAAAACATTGAATAAAATAAAACAATAAATCGGAACAAAACAAAACAGAACCATACTGCATATTGTTGTCTTCAAAATAGTTGTTCAGGTTACCAGACGCAGGAATAAAACAAAACAGTAAAATGGAACAAAACATTGGATTTCTTTCTTTCTCTCTTTTTTTTTTTTTTTTTTTTTTGGTACTGGGGATCAAACTCATGACCTCACACTTGCCAGGCAGGCACTTATGCCACTAAGCTAAATCCTTGGCCGAAAACATTGGATTTCAAAACCAAAGACAGGAGGATATCCCTCACAGTTGACACAATGCACACTGCCATCCTCCAGGGTAGATGCCCTGACCACCAGCCCCAGGCCTGCAGAGTGGACCAACCTATACAAGCATCAAGCTATTCCCTTCCCCTCAGTTCCTATCATCTCACCATAAGGCCTCTAAATCAGCAGGAGGCAGGGTGGGAGGGGGATGCTCTACTGGTTTTTCAGCCTGCACAGGTACTGGCTCACAGAAGATGTGATTTCTCTTCTGGCTGGGGCTCTTTCCCATCTGCATGGCCCATACAGTTTTTAATGGCAGTGACCTCCTAACTGATGGACTTTTTGATAAAACGTAACATATAGTGGCATATGAATATATTAAATATATAAATGCATTTTATATGTATGCAAAGGTACAGTTGGTTGTTGTTGACTAAGTTGGCCCTTGGATCAATTTTTGTAGTTTCTTCCCTTTCTCTGTGTATGAATTTTCAGTCTCTAAAAATGATATATTTTCACAATAGCCCCAGACATCTACTTAATGTACTAGGGATTTGGAAATAAATACTTTGGCCATATACAGTTTGCTTCAATCCCCGACTTTTGACCGTGGATAAACTCATCTAGGGGATTTAAATGAACAAACACACACATACACAGTCCTAGATTCTATCCAAATTCTTGTGCTGGGTTTAGAGAATCAGAAATTTAAAAATACTTCCCAGCTGGTTCTGATGTGCAAATTGTACTGAGAACCACTAGCCTAGAGTTTGGAATTGGGTGGGTGGTTGCTTGTGGTTTGTAGGTCTTGGTTGAAGAATATGGTGTTAGAAAGTGATATGTATATGAAAATTTTTACCATTTTCACTAACTTTTGATTGAATTTGTTGATTTACTTGGAAGTCATTTTTGATGACTGTATAGGTTAAATATTCCTAAAGCAAGATTAAAGGACTACATTGACAGGTTTTTTTCTAAAATTTTCTACTTTTAAATTTTCACTCTGAATTCCTGAGTTCTATTTTCTTTCTGATTATATGTGTCTTTTTTTTAAATGATAGATTGTCTACATTTTCAGTTGTTTCTTTTATGTTAGTGTTATATCTTTTGCTGTTAAACAGCTTTACTTTTTCTAAATTCTAATTTACTTTGATTTCTTTCTATTAATAGTGTTTTTATTAAATTTATTGTACTGGGCATTTTACTGTTCTTTTGCTGTCATTTATTGCGTGACACTCTTGTTATCTTAGGAATAGTTTATTTTTTAATTCAATCACAAGTGCTCTAAGTTGACCTTTGCTTAACTTTAACATAGTTATTTGTATTAATTTTCATTCATAGATCTTTGTGTAAACATCTGCTTAAGTTTTGCTATTTCTGTTACATGTGACTGGATTGAGTAATGTATTGTTAATAATTGGTATTACCTTTTGCACTTTGCTTTTCTTTTTGATACTGGAGATTAAACCAAGGGCTTCGTGCATACTATGCAAGTACTTATCACTCAGCTACATTCCCAGCCCTGTTTAAAAGTTTTAAAACAGTATCTCACTAAATTATCCAGGCTGACCTTGAACTTGTAACCTTCCTGCCTCTGGCTCCCAAGCCTCCCCAGTAGTTGGGATTACAGGTGTGTGCTACTGTACCTGGGATTCACATTTTGTATAGTTGAGACTTTATTAACTGTCTACATTGTATAATAACAGCTTTTGCACTTTGGTGGTAAGCCATGACATCATTTTTTACTCAGGGTGACTTTATGTCAAATGATAATTTTTCTATTTTAATGTAATATAAGTAGATGTTAATAAGAAAATATAAAAATACCACTCTTCTTACTGCCATGAAAAAATAAAGTAAAATTTAGTAACAAAATAGAGAATAATTATAGTCAATGCTCAGTGTATTATAATCCTAAAAGAATGACTAAAATGTTATTTGGAGTACAAGGCATAGACAAAAAAGACTGTCTTACAAAGAAGAAACAAATAGACTTACTTTTCAATGAACTAAGAGAGTCTAATAGTATAAATGAAATAAATTAGCATATATTAAAATATTTTTGAAAAACTCAGATAATTAGGGGAATTATTTGAATTTCTCTCTACTTCCTATTTATCATATATATTTCATATATATGTATATACAAAATGTATATACATATATTTAATATAGAAAAACCATGCAGTATTGAAGTTTGTGTGTCTGACATTTCACTTAATATTATAGTTTCAAGTTGCATTCATTTACCTACAAACTCCTCGTTTATTTTTCTTTATGACAAAGTAGTACTCCATTGTGTATAAATACCACTTTTTTATCCATTCATTTGTTGATAGACATATACAATGTTTCCAAATTCTTGCTATTATGAATTATGCTCCTATAAACATGAGTATGTACATATGCATGTAATATGATGACTGACTCTTTTGCGAAGATACCCAACAGCATGTAGCTAGGTTAAATGGAATTGTTGTTATTTTTTTAAGGCATCTCCACACTCATTTTCATAGTGGTTGTACTAGTTTACATTCCCACCAACAATATAGAAGAGTTCCTTTTTTCCTACATCCTCACCAACATTTGTTATTATCTGAGTTTTTGATGATAGCCATTCTTTCTGGGGTAAGACAGAATCTCAGTGTAGTTTTAATTTGCATTTATCTAATGGCCAGAGTTCAACATTTTTTCATGTATTTATTGGCAACCAAATGATAATTTTGAGAATAGGTTGTCAGTCATAGCTGTTTGAGCCAAGTACTTACATCCTTTTCTCAGAGATTGTACTTTAGAAAGCTCTTACACTGACCTTGCTCTGCTGTGCTGTATCCTCTGTCAGGGGCCATAACTTTCCATCCTAGATCTTTCACTGCTTTCTCAGGGGCCCAGAATTCCCTTTGTGAATGATACTGATCCTGTGCAAGTATCTTTGCTAGGACTGTCTACATGAGGGCAGACTGCACCAGAGTAATGGTAGACAAGAGATGGCTATTGGGTGCTGGCTTGTAGTGGTGGGAACATTGGGATAGAGCTAAGACATGTGTGCTAGACAAGTGGGGATAGAAGGTAATTAAACCATAAGCTCTGCTCTTTGTTTTCTTGTCCTGGGCCCTACAAATGGCAAAAGTGACCTTGAGAGCAGATACGGATGCTCTTAATTTACTTTGGATTGACTGGAATTATTGTTGCATAGTGGTTAAATGAAAACAGGCATTACTGATTTTGCCTAGAATATTTTGATCTTTTAATAGTGTTTCATAACCTTAAATTTGACCTAGAAACTCTTATGCCAGATGATACAAAAGCTGCTGACTAGTATTAATTTTTTTTTCCCTAATCATAGGTTCTAAAATTATTGTGTGACGTTTTATGAATCTTTTGTTCAGGATTCCCTTTTTGCATTTATAATCATTTATTTTTACTTTGAAACATTTTGCTACATACCAGATTGCTCCTTGATGGAAGTACTGGTTGCTCCTTTTGCCTTTTCAAGCTCTGATGTACTTTTTTTTTTTAGATTTCATCAAGGTTCTGGAATTGTTTTGATAGTATATGCAGTTAGTCTGGCTTACATATATCAATTATTTCTCCCCCTTGCTCCATGTTTCTCACTACTTCTTCAATCTGGTCTTTATTCGAAATAAGCCATCGAAGCTTACATGACTTACTTTATGGAGCAAACAGTGTTTAAGAAAGTTCTTGCAGCAGGCTTCTTTTCTTCTGTGATGGGTTTCTTTTCTGCTAGTTTCTTTGTAACTACAGGCTTTCCCCCACTACAGGCTTATGCTTCTTAACATCAACAAATTTCTTCTTCCTTTTTCATATATCAATTATTTTAACATTTTGTCTTCCATTTTTGGTATGGATAGACCAGTTATTTCATTAGTCTTATTTTTCAGCCTGTTTTATTGAAACTTTTGTAGCAAGTATTCTGAATTTTTCTAAGCTTTTGGTAACTGGACTAGTATTTTTCTACGTAATATTACATTCATTTTCTTCTATGATGTGAAAATGTTTATGATCCGTTGTTTATTGTAGAGTTAATACAGTGTAAATTATGTACTGTGTCATATTCTAGGTGAAATAACTGTAATAATAGCTGAGATAAAATTTTCATGGTTTAAGTAACAGCCAGATAGTACTATGTTAGCATCCCAGATAAGCAAAAAAGTATCTCAGTGCCCCAAAGAATACGAAGAATACAATGCAGTATTGTGAAGTACAGCACTTTGGTGGTACTCTTGGTAAACATTAAGTCAAATAGGAAAAAAATCCTATTGGTTTCTATAATTTGTATTCATCTTAAAATTATGTTTTTTTCAGACTCTGGTCCAGTGTTCCTTTCTACTTTCAAAAATTGAAGACCCAAGCAACTTATGTTTATGTGGATTTTATCAATATTATCATGTTATAAGTTAAAAATTAGAAAATTAAGCTAGGTGTGGTGGCGCATGCCTTTAATCCCAGCACTCTGAAGTAGGTGGAGAGTTGTGAGTTCAAGGCTGGCTTGGGCTACAACGTGAGCAAGGCCTGCCTGAGCTACATAATGCGACCCTGCCTCGAAAAAAATAGGGCTGGGAGTTTGGCTCAGTGACTTAAGTGCCTGCTTGGCAGGCACGAGGTTGAGAGTTAGATCCCCGGTACAAAAAAAAAAATTAAAAATACGTTTATTAACTTATTTAAAACAGTTGTATTATGTCTTAACATAAGTAGTGTATTTTTATGAAAAAATACTGTGTTCAAAAAGTTTTAAGTAGTGGGCTTCAAAGAATACAGTTGAATTTCCTTATTTGTTCCTATTGCAACACATTATTTCGACTAAGGGGTATGAGAAAAATCTGGCTTAACACAAAGATGTAGTTGAATAAGGGAGAGAAGAATTTTAAGGTTTTTTTTTTTTTCCCGGATAATTATAAATTGTTGGGAGCCATTGAGCTAGTGATTAAACCAAGAGCATAGAGCACCCTAAGAGCTCTCTGAGGACATGGAGCATACCCCCTACCCCCAGTCAAACAGGTGTTCCAGCTCCAAAAATACAGTGTGTGAGAGGTGAGTTAGTTGTTAGGCAAAGAGGTTTCACCTGATACCAACTTTCTAAATGTACTGTGGCGGGTGAATTGAGCAGTTCCTTTTCTCCTGTCCAGAGAGAGGGTTCCACCTGACCTCAGTTTTCTGTATATTGTCTCTTATCTTTATTTCAACATCCTCTTGCCATTTCCCTCCCCAACACATTGAGAGGTGTGTGAGATGCGACAGTGAATATTCTTTTTTGTTACACCAAAACTCAACAGTGATAGTTTCTTTTTTTTGGTACCAGTGATCAAACTCACGACTTGTACTTGCCAGGGAGACGCTTTGCCACTGAGCCATATCCCTAGCCCAACAGTGACAGTTTCTTAAAGGTTAATACCAGTATTACAATATGAAACCTTAGGAGTTTTCCTATTTCGTTGTATTAAAATCCATTTTTGGATCTTGTATTTTGAATAGATCTTTATTAATGTGATGTAACATTGCACATTTGTCATTTGGAAAGCACTGTTATGTAGATCTATCAAATTCTGACATTATGCAATATAAAAAATTACATTTTTCACCATCATTAGCAGACTCAGAAAATTTATTGAATATTGGGAAGGTGATAAGTTCATGATGGCAGATAAAAATTTTTGAAAAAGGAATTGCCATCTGAAATCTTGACTTTTACTATGACATTAAAAAAAAATGTTTTCCTTCCTGTGATAGTGATGTAGGGGAATGAAACTCCCAACCTACTAGATGTCCAGTATGAGTCTGTATACTCTAAAATCAAAGAATGAATTTTAGGAACAATGGAGGTTAAGAGCAGAATATAGTTACTGAGAGAATGAAAGCTTCTGTCTGAGAGAGGGAGACAGAAGGGGTCCCAAGTGGGTTGCCAAAGACTCTGTCTTTTCTAGGGATTTTATAGAGGAAAACCACAAGGTGAGACGGGTCCAAGATGGGGAAGACATTGGAACTGGCCAGGCAGGCAGGCATGAGGGGAAATAGAACTATGGTCAGCCAAGAAGATTTATTGTTCAGGTAAAATTGACCAAATTAAGGACAAATGGGGAAGCCAGTGATGTAGCAAGTGGGCATGCTTAAAGAGCAGTGACTCTTCCTGTAGGGGCTGGGATAGTGATTCCTGGCTTCCTCAAGGTGATCCATACCTTTTTAGAGTATCAGTCTCTGATGCTTATTCTTAGGGTGTGATGGCATTTGTTTTGCCTGTTGTCTTGAGATCTGGCCTTCAGCAGAGGTGTCTGTCTCCTCCAATGTTGCAGGGTATCTGGTCTTCTGTACTGGCTCCTTCGAGGGCCCAGCCCTATCTGACTGTCTATAATGTTACTAACTAAACTGCCTATAACAATATACCCATTTAGTTCATATTTGAGAACATATGTATAGATACCCAGATATCAGTCTTCCATTTCAAAAAGATATTTCATAAAAAAAAAACTGTGGATTACCTTGCAAGTTAATAATACATATTCTTCTCCTGGAGACAATTTATTGTATTCTGATATTCAGTAGACATACTTTATGCATATCTTAGTTACTTTGCTCACTGCTAAGACAAAATACCCAACACTCAGAGTTAAAGGAGGAAAGGTTTATTTCACCTCACAGTTTATAGAGGTTTTAGTCCATAATTGGCTGGCTGTAAGGCAGAGTGATATGGCAGAGGAGAAAAAGTCCATGGCAAGCAGGCAGGTAGGAACACATTAGCCCTTTTTCTGTCCCTTATAGTTGATGCAGGCTACCTGCCCTAGGTAAAGTGTAGCTCTCGCATCCTTAATCCTAGCCAGAACTATGCCAAACCAATCAGTGGACTGATTTATTAATCACATACCTTTGATCCCAGCATCACACACTAGATTCAGCCACCTCTGAAAAGTTCCACCTATAACTGCAGGAGGCTTTTGTGGCGACATCTCGACACAAGCCATAACAACACATATTCCCATTTAATCATACAAAGTTCATAAAAATGCTTAATCAAACATGATTTGGTGTATTGGGTAATATGCTTTGTACCCCCAAGTCCTCATGTACTTTTGATGGGGCTGAGTCTGATGCTTGTGATCAGTTTGTTGTCTAGCGCCAGGATTAATGATGTGACTGCTACACCCGCCCAGGGGTGGAGCTGAGATACAGTGTAAGGGAAGGCGGGTCTTCCTGTTGTGCATCCGCCACCCTCTCTCTCACCAGTGCGCCTTGTGGCTTGCAACCACCATGAACCGTAGACCCACCACCCCATGCTGACTTGGAACCAACTAATGGACTGAAACTCTCGAGAAACTGTAAGAATAAACCTTTCCTTCCCTAATTTTGGGCATCAGGTATTTTGTTTCGGCAATGAGCGAAAAGTAACTAAGACATTTGGTAAAATGAATTCCCTCAGACAGTATCACCTAGGATAGCCCTAAACTCCTGGGCCCAGCTGATCTTTGTGCCTCAGTCTCCCAAGTAGCTGGGAGTATAGGCTTGCACCATGATACTTGGCTTATTGTTTCCTTCATCAAGGGTATTTTTCATGGAAAATAGCATTTCTTTTAAAAATTGTAAACATGTAACAGCAGAAACTACCATGACTAGAGTTTGATGCCATTGCCTTGATTAGTGCTCGGGTGCCAGAAGTTTTACATTTTACTGATTTTGTACCTTTAGTGCAAATATCAAAAGAAAAACAGAAAGAATGAAAGAAAAGAAAAAAATTATAAGAAAGAAGGAAAAGAATGTCTTAGTGTTACATAAAAATAGGTTTGACTTGATGTATCTCTGAAATGACTTGAAAGAGTCTATGAACCACATGTGAGAACCACAACTGTAGAGAAAAGCTGTTGAGAAACATTATCTTTCCTCTTTGTCTCAGTGCTATTTCTTGTATCAATGTGAGCATTAATTTCACTGTTTTGGAATATCTGAATGGCACCTATATTATGGTATTGTTTGTTTCATCCCAATTCTGCTGGTAACCCTTGGAAGCTAACCAAGATCCGATAGGCTCAAGGGCACAGTGGTTTTATTTCAGATGCTAGCTATACTTCAGGGTTGTCCAGGCAACTTATACAGTACTTCTGACTAATTGGCTACATTTTCACCAGTTCCTTCAATGTCCTTTACATTTGATAATTCACTAGAGTGACTCAGGAAAGCACCATACTTATGAGTACAGTTTTAATATGAAAGATACAGGTCAGAAGGGCCAGCCAAATAGACTAGACTTACACAGCAGTGTCTGAGAAGAGGCACAGAGCTTCCATATCTTCTCCTTGTGAAGATGCCTCACCTGACCCATAAGTATGTTTACCAATCAGGAAGCTTTACTGGGCTTCAGTGTACAGAATTTTTATTGATACTTCATTAAATATAGTCATAGTTGATGAAATCATTGATCATATGTTTGAATTCAAGTCTTTAACATCCCTATTCCAGAGGCTATGCAACTGGAAGTACTATCCATCAATCATATCATCCTTCTTCCCATGACCAGCCCCCATCCTGAAGCTATGAAAGGTCTTATCCCAAATTACTCTATTAGCATAATAAAGACACTCTAAGGACATTCCAGGAGATTTTGAAGCTCCTTGAAAAGCTCTGTCAAAGTACAGTGTATTTATTTATCTTTATTTTTTATTTTTTATTTTTTTTATTTTAAAGAGGATAAAATCAAGGAAAATAAAACAGAATAAAACCAATGAAAATAACCAGTATAAGTGACACAGGACTTCAAGACCTTACGAAATCAATGATAGTTACCATAATGCCTTTAGTTGTCTTCAGGATAGCTGCAGATACCTTCGGATATAGTAAAATTTGAACAGAACAGAATAGAAGCGAAGCAATAAAAACAAAACAATGAATGCAATAAAGGACTTCAGAACAAGCCAATAGTAAATCCAAAATGGCTACCATAATATGTCTTGCTGTCTTTCAAATAGCTGCTCATGCCATCAGATTTAACATAATCAAACAAAACAAAAGAGAATAAAACCCAACCCAACAAAACACT
Source organism: Dasyprocta punctata (assembly GCA_004363535.1). NCBI lineage: Eukaryota > Metazoa > Chordata > Mammalia > Rodentia > Dasyproctidae > Dasyprocta > Dasyprocta punctata. The sequence continues at coordinate 30,744 of RJWM01003501.1, read as the reverse complement.
GAAAATGGTATGGTTTCCCTGCCGGGATCGCTTCTTGGTGAGGTCTGATTCTCTCCCCCTACATACAGTGTATTTAGAACACTTCAAAAGAAACTATTGTGTTGGATTTTTAGAGAAATTAGGTAAAGAAAATAGATTGAAACCTTATTTTGCTGTTTTCCCACTTACCTTCTTGGTATTTGGAGTGAGGCTACTGTAGCTAGTGTTGAAACAGCCATCTTCAACCATGAGGTAACCTAGAAGGTGGAGAACAGCACTACCGTACTAGCCTTACCTTGACTCTTTCTGGATAACAACTTCTTCCTCTCTCTGACCTCCTCTTCTCTCCCCACCTCCAAATATCTGTCTTTATAAATAATGTTTACTATTTTTGCCATAGCAAATTACCACATATTTAATGTTTATACAACGCAAGTTTATCTTCTGACTGTAGAAGTCCAACACAGACCTTACTGGGCTAAAATAGAAGTGCTGGTAGGGCTCTATCTTGAGTCTCTAGGGGAAAATTCGTTTCTCATTCTTTCCTACTTGTAAAGGCTGTCCGCATTTCTTAGCTTATGGCTAACTCCATTATCTTTAGAGCAACTGCATTTGAAGAATACTTCAAAGCAGATCATTCTTCCATAGTCACATCTCTCTTTCACTTTCTTCTTCTGCCTCTCCCTTCTACTTATCAGGATTATATAGGTATCTGTCTATTCATCCATTCACCCATCCAGTCTTTCACTTGTCTTCCTTTCCTGTCTCTCTGCATTAATTTTTTGAACTGTTTGATGTTTCAACTTGTAACATTTACTTTTGCATGTGTCCTTGAAGAATAAGCGTATACATGTAAGAAAATTAAGGTTTTTTGTTTTTTTTTAGCATTGTCTACTATTTAGTTTACATTCACAGTTTTCCATTTGACACACATTGTCAGCACCATCTCCCACCTTCAGCATGCATGTCTTTTCCCCCTTAGTGACACTGACTACTTGAAGAAATGGGACTATTTTTTACAATCTTTTTTTGGTAAAATCTTCCCATAAACTGTATTTGCATCATTGTAAATTTATTAGCTTTTCCTCTATTCCTTGTATTTTCTATAGCCTGGAAGGTAGATCTAGAGTAAGCTGTAGAACATTCTATAATGATGGGAATATTCTATATCTGCCCTGTCCAATGTGATCACTACTTTCCACATGCAGTCAGGGCTCCAAGTGCACCTCTTCTCTGAATTTACCTTCTCATTTGGCAAGTTGGTCTTTATTGGTCAGGTTATTTAATGATTATGGAAATTGTCTTAGTTACTTTTCTTTTGTTGCTGAGACAAAATACCTGGTGCCCAAAGTTAAGGGAAACAAAGGTTTACTTGGCTCACAGTTTATAGAGGTTTCAGTGCATAGTTGGCTGGCTCCAAGGCAGGGTGGCTTGGCAGAGGAGAAACAGTTCATGGAGGGAAGTAGGCAGCAAAGCAAGATGACCACAGCTCTTTTTATCCCTTTCTATCTTATCCAGTCTGCTTAGGGCAGGTAGCACTCACGCCCTTAATCCTAGTGCCCTTGATTCTAGCATTGCACCATGAATCAATTCCAGCATCACACATTCTAGATCCAGCCAGCTCTGAAAAAGCCTCACATGTGACCTCATGAGGTTTTGGGGGGACATCTAGACAGAAGCATAACAGAAGTTCTGGAGCTGGAGTGAGTTGTGAGTTGCGAGTTCTTACTCTGATACTTTAGTATGTACTCTCTATAGAATCAACACTCTTGGAGAAGGGTTCACTTTTGGACTGCTGTTCTCTTCAGAATTTCTGTATATTTTATATTTGTGTTTGAGAAAGGGGTAACAAAATTTAGGACTGTATTTATGTTAACATTCAGAGGTCTTTATCCTTCTTTTCTCTTCTCCTCCATCATCTTTCTAAATAGCAATTTAGTATTTGTTTAGTTAGAATGTTACTTGTAGATTGCTAGGACAGAGTGCCAAAGTATTTTTATATACAGAGTGGAACCTGATAAACATCTAATCTAACCTCTGCACTTATAAGAAAACAAAAAATAGCTGAAGCTGTACAATTGGAGGATGATTTAGAACCCAGGTCTCTGACTCAGGTTCAGTATTGGCTTAATGGCATTGTATTGTTTGCTTTCTCAGTTGTAGTGGTATTTTAAACATTATTACTTTAAAATTTTTTCCTTTTCATAGATATAGTTTTAGTGGACTTCGTAGCTTTCTACCTGTGTATTATGCTTGTTATCAAGAAACAGCTATGTTAGTTTAGTTCTTTGTAGTTTTATAAAGTGCTTTCTCATCTTTCATCTCAATTATTTATTGTATAGATAAACTGTTGCTCATATACCTAAGTTTTTTAAATAATGACTTGGATTTCTTTGTGACTCTGGCATGCCTATTGCTTCTATACGTTCACAAATCCAGTTGCCGAAGCTTCAGACACATCTGTTGACTCATTTCCCTGAGATAATAAAATTCAAGCATTGTAGCTTCTCAGTTTAAGCTCTTTTACATCTTCTGGATACTCTTGGAATCCAAGGCATGAAATTCCAAGTATGAAGGTAATTAGTTGTTTTGAGCCACTTCTACTTCTTGGCTTCTGAAGATTACTTGTGATCAGGGAAGTTCTTTTTAAAATGTAATCAGAGGTTCACCATGTAGTTAAGGAACACATTGTGTAGAAACAAACACAGGATAATCATATAATTTATTGTACTAACATTCTTCAATCAAAATGGCGTTAGAGATAAGATAAATTATATAGCTGTAATGTGTGTTTGTGTGATGTGGTTGGTGGTAAGGTAGTGAATTGTTAGTCTAAGACTAGCCACTGATTGCCAAAACTTTCTATAGCAAGGGGCTTATTGCCTAATGAACTCATACAAAACCTAAAGATTCTTAAGTGGATCCCCTGTGATTCATGATTAGGTTAAATTAGTTGAACACAGTAAAATGTGAGAAAATTTATTAGTTTGTTACTGGTTTTCTAACATTAAAAAATGGAAAATAAAAGGCATATTGGTTTTCTTAGAGATATTTTGGTAGATTATATATAAAGATATAAAAACATTTGAATTGTATACCCATTGTTCAAGCTTGTTCAATGTTTGTTCGAATGTAGAATGTGACATTTTAGCTTTACTTTATGATGGTACTGAGTAAATAAGAGTTAAGAGTTAAGCTTTTTATCCTTGGCTTTCTAATAGCTACTGCTGAGGTGAACCTTATATGTTAAGATTATCTGAAGATAAGACTGAGACTTATTGGCTCAAAGTTCAAAGGAGAACACTAGCTTCAAGGACATAAATCACTTGAGTTGTTATCCACCAATTTGTTACAGAAGTGCAGGGAAACAACATTTATCTAGACAATCTAGTATCATTTACCTGCAGTTTGAGGTCAGTCTGGATAGGGACTTATATAGGTCCTTTGAACTGCTTTGTAGAGATGAGGGTTAAAATTTATTTTTATTCTGTAATTTAAGGTAGCAGGTGGATTTGCGTGCCTTTTCCAGCAGCTGCTGTTAACCCTTTTTGTCCACTCTCAAAGCTTTATTAGATTCTAACTCAACTTTGAGTCTGAGATTAAGTCATTTACAGACAATTTCATGTTCTGGCACTCCATTGTTTGCTGTTTCACATATGTTCTGTCTTTTTTTTTTTCCCTCACAAGTTTACTATGAGCTGTGAGAATCTGAGACGCGTATGCTGTGTTAAAACCTGTAATCATAGGACTTACAAAGTCAAATGCTTAAAGCAATTATCAGGCGAAATAGCTTATTGAATAGGTTAAAAGGGGTCCTTGCAAAGGGAGAATATACACCCTCATTTCAATCAGCCTAATTGCTACTGATTCCTGCCTTGTGGGAATGTGAGCTTGATGTTGTCTGAATAAAATGAACCCATTGGTACTACTTGTCCTGTGGCCCTTCAGTTGGCCACTTGTAAATTACAGCATCATTTGAACACACAGAAAATGACTTTATAGTAGCTGGGCATGGTGGTACACGCCTGTAATGCCAGCACTCAGGAGGCTGAAGCAGAAGGATTGCTCAAGTTGGAGGCCAGCCTGGGCTACAAAGTGAGTTCAAGGATAGCCTGAACTGCAGAGTGAAATCCTGTCTCAGAAACAAACAAAGGCTTCATAAATACTTTTTGGATTGAAAGATGCTTATTGCTTTATAATACTGGCTATCTTGGTTTTGAAGGACCGTTGTAGATATGTTTAACATGGTGTAACATGATGTGCAAGAATGTTCTCATTTATTATAGGATTTACCCTTTTTGAAAGATGATGTTTATACTGGTAAAGAGATTAACCATTACTCTAGAATCAACAGCCTTGAATATTGTGTCTTTATTCCTGTGCCCATGTAAAGTTTGTTGGACCACCTTACAGTTTAGAAACCAATAATAATACTTTGTAGTAAATGACTGCTTATTCTGAGGGTATTTAAAAGAATGATATATCTAGCTGTGGTGAGGCACATGTATAATACCAGCTACTAGGGTGACTTAGGCAGGAGGATCAAGAGTTCAGGGCCAGCCCTGGCAGCATGGAGACCTCATCTCAAACCAAACAAAACCAAACTAAACAAACCATACAAAACAGTGATATAGTGAAATTTTAGACTACTGGAATCCCTTACATTTGGGATGTCTGGTTTTTATTTCTTTAATTGTGTTTTGGAATGTAATCTTTAATTTTTCTCTTCTCTACCCCTTCCAAACAATATTATTAACATGTACTCTTGGTTCTTCTTTAAAGTCTCTCCTGCTTCATTTCTTCAGTTTCATTCCTATAGATATTATGCTAGTTTGACCTTTTTATTACTCACATTGGGAATTCTACCCTATGCCAATGTCCCTAAGTGACTTTTATATTCCATGTTTAGCATGTCTCTAGGTTTGTTTTGTTTTTTGAGTTACATCTTGGTTCATAAATATACTCTGATTAAAAGTAAAAGCAAATATAACAGTTTCTCATCCCACTAAAAAACTTTTAGTTGAATACTTTCTTAGAGACTCTTTGGTGTGGAACTGTATATCCTCTATTCTTTTTCTTGTTACTTTCCTGAGTGTTTACAGGATAAATCTGCTTGCTCTCTCCTTGTCTCAGAAAGCGTATTTCATTCCCTTCCTTTCTTTTATGGTGTTCCTCTGATGGGAATGACCTTTCTTCTTTATGCTGTATAGAATTTTTTTTTTCCCTTACTGTTTTACTGTTTGGTCTTTATCACCACACTGAGTTAAAAGTTTCTTCAGGACAGTGATTTTGTTTTCTGCTCTGTCTTTAAGCTACATGTAATATCTAATACCATGCTCTTATACAGTAGACATTCAACAAGTATTTCTGAATTTAATTGTTACTTTGTATTTTCCCTCATTCATATTCTTTATATGGTAAAATGTAAAAAACATAAAATTTACCATTTGAACTATTTTAAAGTGCATTTTTGTAGTATCAAGTGTATTCACATTTTTGTGCAACAATCACTGCTATCCATGTCTAGGACCATTCACCTTTTCCTGCGAAACCCCATATCCATTGAACTCTGACTTCCCATTCTCTCTTTTCCCTAGCTCCTTGCAACATTATTTTTCTCTGTCTTCATGAATTTGACCACTGTATGTCTTGATATAGGAGGAATGATGAAATGTTTGTCTTTTTGCCACTGGCTTATTTCTCTTAGCATAATGTCTTCAAGGTCAACCAATATTGTAGCATGGGTCAAATTTTTCTTTTTTATGGCTTAATAGTATTTCATCTTACATTATATTGTTTGTATCAGCGCATCTGTCAGTAGACACATGGATTGCTTCGACCATTTGATTCTTATGAATATGCTCCCACAAACATCAGAATACAAATATCTGTTCTACTCCCCTTTTTAAAATTTCTTTTTTGGTGTATACACAGAAGTGGAATCATTGAATCATATGGTAATTATTTATTTATTTTTAAGAATTACCATACTGTTTTTCCATCGTAACTACCATTTACATTTGCAACAGCAACACAGAAGGGGTTCAGTTATTCCACATCCTTGCCAACATTTTGTTCTGTCCTTTCCTTCCCCTTTCCTTTTTCCTTCTCTGTTCCCATTTACTTTCCCCTTTCATTCCTTTTTCTTTTGCCATCTTGTAGAGTATGAACTGGCATATCTTTACAGTTTCAGTTTTCCTAATGAATAGTGATATTGAATATCTTTTCATGATCTCATTGGCCATTTGTATAGCTTCTCTGAAGAAATATTTATTCAATTCCTTGGACCATTTAATTAATTAGGTTATTGGTGGTTTTGTTTTTGAGTTGCAGGTGTTCTTTATGCTATTAATTGCTTCTTTTATGATTTGTAAATATATTCTCCATCTGTGAATTTCCTTTCTCATTTTTGATAGTGTCTTTTGATGCATAAATTTTGTAATGAAGTCTATTTACCCATTTTGTTTTTATTTCCTGGACTCTTGTTCTAGCCAAGAAATCAGTGCCACATTCAATGTCATGAAGCTTTTCCTTCTTTGTTTTGTTCTAGAAGTTTTGTAATTTTAACTTTTACAATTAAATCTTTTAGCTCTTATAATCAAATCTTTGGGGAGGGTACTAGAGATTGGTCCTGTGGCTTTTGCACTGACCTATATTCCTAGCCCCTCCCCTCTTTTAATTTTTTTAAAATAACTTACGTTGAGACAGGATCTCACTAAGTCACTAACTTGGATTGAACTTGTGATCCTCCTGCCTCAGCCTTCCACAGTGCTAACATTAATAGTGCACACATCTACTTGTCTTTGATCATTTTGAGTTAATTTTTCTATATGTTGTAACATGGAGATCCATCTGCTTTTCTTTTTTTTTTTTTTTTGTTGGCATGTGCATATCCAGTCTTCTAACACCATTTGTTGACAAATGACAAGAAAGACCATTTGTTGTCTTTCTCTCATTTAAATTTTATGAATGCTCTTTAAGTTTATCAACTATCCCAGTTGTGATTGTAATAAATTTAAGATCTGTTTTGTCTTTCCCTTATCTAAAAAGGTTAAAACTTGTTCATGCTTTGTTGGAAATATAAGAAAGGACTTAACACATCTATACATTGGCAGTAGAATCATCATTCATCATGTCTGCTATCCTATTAGAAATGTTTGTTTAGATTTAGTGACTGTATTTGGTTTGTACTTTACCACTTTGCTTCTTGAAACATGATAAAAACAGTGGGATACTTTTCTAGTTTAAGTGACAATACTTTTGTATTATGAAATTTTGTTTTTAAGTCACTTAACCTCTGAATTTTAGATAGTTTTACTGTAAAATGAGAGGATTGAACTAAATAATGTGTTATATATCCTTTACTGTGGAAATTACGTTACTCTAAAATTCTTAATAAGTATATTTCAGTTGTATTAATTCTCATTAATATTATGGAGTTAATGCAAATTTAGAGGGAAATACACTAGCTTTATCTTATGTAAGGAATCCATTAAAATTGATATCCTTAGACTATATTTTCTTTATACTTTACCTGTAGTTTCAGTGTTTTCTTTATATATGAACGGAAGTTTTAACTGTAGCTATGATTAGTCTTTTTCAATGGTTTTAAAACAACTTAGTTTCTAAATGTTACTGTAATTTGTAGTATTAATCACCTCTAAAGTGGACATAAATTAATCTACATTGAATTCATTTGCAGACAGGGGATGGGAGAGAGAGGCAAAAGCCAAGTGAAAAAGTGAGGAGACAGATGTCTATCTTTTGAAAAGTCAAAGAATTCTGAAGTCTAGAAGGGGAGATGTTTGGGTGCTATACCTCTTGATATATTTTTAAGAGCTCATGATTGTAGCTTACATTAAGATTGCCCAAAAGCCTTTTGTTCTCTCATCTCACCTATTATGTTGATTTACTAAACTTATTTATTTAATTACAATATATGTTCTAATTCATTTTACTTTGCAAAATTTTGTTATTGTTGTTGGCCTCTTTTTTATAACATTATGAAAAAATAAAAATTATAATAGTATTTTTTGAGTGACAATGTATCAGTTTTATTGTTTCATATCTTTTCAAAGAAAATGATGTTTTAATGATGGTATTTTATCATGAACTATTCCAGATGACCAGATGAGAAGTTAATTCATTACATACAGTGATTTCCTAAGAGCATTAGGGATTAATTTTCATGGTTAAAAAAATGGTGATTGAATAGCTAGGAGAACAAGAATGAATTGGAAGCTTTTTATAGCTTCTGAATGTTAAGCTTTCTGAATGTATTGTGATTGCTACTGAATCATTAGTACTAAGTCATTACTAAGAAATTAAAGTGTTATATTACCTTTAAAACTTCTTTATTTGAAATCATGACACATATATTTAAGATGAGAAGTAAAAATCTCATCTTTATCAACTATGACTTCAAATTACAGTAGTAATTTCATTTGTGCTTAAGTATTTTTGATTGAAGTTGCAAAATGGATGACTAGAGTCCATTTTGAACAACAGTACTTTTTAAAGTTGAAATGGAAAATTAATGTGGCATGCAATACCAAAATTTGGGAATGTGTCTATTTACCTAGGAAATGTCTTTGGTGAAAGGGTCAGAAATGTAAAGTCTTCTTTGGAAACTGATAAAAAATAATAGATAAAATAAAGAATGATGTGCTCAATGAGCTACAATTCAAATAGAGGAAATTTAATGGGAAATGATTATATTAGTAGCAGATGGACTTACTTCCTGAATTGCAGTCTTACTGGCAATCCTAGAACAGCTTAAATTGTTTTGAGATTTAAAGTCTGATAAAAGATAGAGAGATTTGTTTATTTGGTTGTGCTGTTGTGATTCTTACTATGTGTTTTGGATGTTTCATTTGTTCTAGGCTATTTTTATGATTCCCACAAATCCACCACCAACATTCAGGAAGCCCGAACTTTGGTCTGATGATTTCACCGATTTTGTCAAAAAGTGCTTAGTGAAGAATCCTGAACAGAGAGCTACTGCAACACAACTTTTACAGGTCAGTGCTTGCAAAGTGAAAAAAAAATTTTTTATACGTTTTAGCTTTTTGACATTGATCAGCACTGCTGTGAGTTTCATAATTCACTAAAAATTTAAACTTTTCAAAGAACTATGGATTGATAAGACATCATACATATACCATTCTTCTCTGTGTTGTCTGTGTCATTTTCTGTTTCTTAGTTCAGTCTTCTTTTTTTCATTTTTCTCCTTATCTCTTTGTTCTTAACTCATTTCCTCTTCATACTGTTTTAAAACAAAACTTCCGAAGGGTTCACAGTAATGAGTTCTTATCTTCATAGTTGTTACCACTTTGGCTTTTCTTTATGTCCCTTCAGTCAGAATTTCTCCATGGACTTTTTGCTGCACTATAAGGTATAAATAAATACAAGATTCCTAATTCCCTAAAGGATTATTACACATTATAAATGCTAGTTAGAAGATTACTAGTGCCCTTGCTATAAGCAGACTTTGTATCTAGAGTGTCAGGAAGTTTTTTTTTTTTTTTTTTAAGTTTATCTTGAAATTTATTGCAAGTAGAAGTAATTTAATAGGATAATAAATATTTGTGAACCTTTGTTTTCTCAACAGAATTGTCTCATAACTCTCAACTAATACAAGTATATTTCACATTAACAAATTTGATATTTGTGAAATGTTTCTTTCAAAAACTGACAAAAGAATTGATATCATGTTTTTTGTAAAAAGTAGCTTCTTAGGGTGCCATTACGAGAAAGATTTGTTGGAAGGGTTATGGAAAATATTCCTAAATATATTGTTTATTGTTACGAAAATTTAACTTTATACTCAGTCTTCATGGAAGCCAATTTTAGCAATATCTGTTTAAAATTAAATTCTCTGTATTCATTTACCCAGCAAGTATATTTCTAGGAATTTAGTCTACAGAAAAATTTAACTATATGTGAAATAATAGATATGGAAAAATAGTCATAGAACATTGTAATAGCAAAAGATTACAGAGAACTTAAATATAATATATCTCAAGAAATTGAAAATAGTCTAACGTTAATCAAGAAAAGGAGGTAGAAAATACATGTACACACATAGATGTACATGTGCTTATATAAGGACTTGTAAAGGAGTATCCATTAAAAAATTAATTAAGAGATTGGCTTTCACAGCAAGTAATTGCAAAGTTAAGAAGCGGGAGTTGGGTGGAGTCTGCATTGAATATTCTTTGTAAGACTTGAGTTTTGAGTTATATACAAGAATCAATTTTCAGAAGCTTATTAATGGTTGGATGTTAAAATTTATGTTGTATTTTTTTTTTAATTTTAAAGAGGATAAAACCAAGGAAAATAAAACAGAATAAAACCAATCAAAATAAACCAGTAAAAGTGATACAGGACTTCAAGACCTTATGAAATCAATGATAGTTACCATAATGCCTTTTGTTGTCTTCAGAATAGCTGCAGATACCTTCAGATATAATAAAATTCGAACAGAACAGAATAGAATAGAAGCAGAACAGAATAGAATAGAAGCAGTAAAAACAAAACAATGAATGCAATAAAGGACTTCAAAACAAGCCAATAGTAAATCCAAAATGGCTGCCATAATATGTCTTGCTATCCTTCAAATAGCTGCTCATGCCATCAGATTTAGCATAATCAAACAAAAAGAAAGAGAATAAAACCCAACCCAACAAAACAGTGAAAATGATTTGGTTTCTCGGATGGGATCGCTCCCTGGTGAGGCCTGGTTCTCTCCCTCTGCAGTCCATGGATGGTGCTGACTCATGGAGAGAGGCTTGGGTGTGGCCATCCCCACTCTGCCAGCAGCCTGCACATGCTGCTGGTTTCCAGGCAGGGATCACCTCCCAGTGAGGATGAAGCCTGGTTCTTTCCCTCCACAGTCCGCAAATGGCACTGACTCACAGAGAGGCTTGGGTATGTTGTATTTTTTACAATAAAAATTCATTTTAAAATATAGTTAGCATTCCAAAGGAATCTTAATTGCACAAATCTAAGACCTGTTGGTATTCTTATCATGAGTATCCAAATTGTTCAATCCAAAAGAAAGCAACAAAAAAAGTACATACACACACACACACGCACATATGTGCACCCACAAGTGAAACAATTAACAAGGTCCTTTGAGTTAAGTTGAAATCTTAACTTTCGAAAGATGAGCCAATTGAAATCCCACATATAATAAAGGACAAGGTTCAATTTCGGTCCAGTAGCCCTAGAGCTCCTGATTTGATGAGGATACATCTGTTGGAAGACAGAACCTGCAAGTCAGAATATTAAGTAAACTGAGATTTACTGTCATTTGAACCCCTCTGGGACTGGATGAAACAGGTAGTATTTATGAACTTCTGTGGTATGTGACTTACCCTACTTACACCAGTAGCGGTGAGGTATAGAAGAAATCACCTCCTCTCTGACCTTCTATTTATAGTTGCCTTAGATACTTTCCGTACATGCATACATTCAGAACTACATGTTAAAGTATTCAGTTTAATGTTAAAACATAATTGAGAATGCTCAGAAGAAGGGAAATTCGTTGTTTATTTTATTTTATTTATTTATTTATTTACTTTTTCTGATGTTCCTTTTCTCAATGTGTCATTTTCTTTCCAGTTAGAGGAGTATATCAGCCATCGTTTTAGGATAGATCTGTAGTGAGAAATTCTTTTGGTTTTCCTTCATCTGAGAATATCATGACTTTCCCTCCTTTCTGGCTAGATATTTACATTAGAGTCAGCATTTGGGGTTGAGAGTTCTTTTTCTTGCAACACTGAAAATGTCATACCACTTCTTTTGAGTACCATAGTTTCTTAGGTGAAATCTACTGTTACTTGGATTGTTTTATCTCTTGCTTTTTTTAAAGATTTGTTTCTTTATCTTTGATTTTCAGAGATTGAATTATGATGTGTCTTGTTACAGTATTTTTTACAATAAATCTTAATCTCTTTGGATTTATCCTGTTAGAGATTTGTTTAGCTTTTAAAACCTGTAGATTTATGTTTCTTACTAAATTAGAAAAGTTTTTAGCCAAATTTTTTCAAGTACCTTTCCAGCCCCACCTTCATTCTCTTTTATTTACTCCCTTAACACAAATTTTAGAACTTTTGTTTTATATCAGTAGGTCCTTGAGGCATGAGTCTTGGCTTTTCTTTTTGAGGCCTTTTTTTCTGTTGTTATACTGTTCATTTTCTTTCTTTAATCTTGCAGTTCAGTGATTCTTCTCTGTGTCTCTGCTTTGCTCTTGAACCTGTCCATCAAGTTTTGAAATTTCAGTTACTGCATTTTTAAGTTATAAACTTTTGTGGTTTTTTGTCCACTATCACCATAATGATATGTTTCAACATAGTACTTGAAACATTAGCCAGAGCAATCAGGTAAGAGAAAGAAATAAAAGGAATACACACAGGAAAGGAAGAATTCTAATTATTGGTGACATGATACACTACATAGAAGACCCAAAGAGCTCCACCAAAATACTCTTAGAGTTAATAACCAATTTCAGCAACATAGCAAGATACAAGATCAGCATACAAAAATCATTAGTGTTTGTGTACACCAGCATTGAACTCCATGAGAAGAAAATTATGAAAACAATACCATTCCCAGTAGCTTCCCAAAAAAATGAAATAACTAGAAATTAACCTAACCAAGGAAGTGAAAAATCTCTACAAATAAAACTATAGTACTCTGAAAAAGGAGATTGAAGAGGACATCAGAAAATAGAAAGCTGTCCCCTGGTCCCAGATTTGTAGAACCAACATTGTTAAAATGGTCATATACCCAAAACTGTTATACAGATTAATTACAGTTCCAACCAAAATACCAACAACATACTTTGCAGATCTAGAGAAAACAGTCCTAAAATTTATATAGAACCAGAAGAGACCCAGAGTAGCAAAAGCAATCTTGGGCAAAAAGAGCAAAGCAGGAAGGCTTATAATGACTGACTTGAATCTATCTTTTCTTTACTGAGACATTCCAAACTTGTTTGCTTATTGCTTTAAAATCCTTATCAAATAATCTTAGTATCTCTGTCATCCTGTTGTTAGGGTCTGTTGTTTGGCTTTTTCCCATTTAAATTGCAGTTTTCCTGGTTTTGGTATGATGAGAAACAGTTGAAATCTGCAGTGAGTAGTATGTTACAAGGCTCTGGATCTCCTCCCTCCTCACCCTCTCAGTCCTTTCTTTCTGTCGTTCTCCCCTCCTTCTTCCTTTCCTTCTTTCCTTCCTTTCTTCCTCTCACTGTGTTTCTTTCTTTTGTACTTGGGATAGTACACAGGGCCTCACACATGCTGGTAGGCAATCAGTCTACTACTTAGCTACACCTGCAACCCCCTTACTAAAATCTTCTATTGTAACCTCTTTTGTCACTGCTCCAGTGAGTGTAGAGGGTTGTCATCTTATTTATGCTAGCTGAGAATAGAATTCCACTTTCTTTCTATACTTGGTCTCCTTTGTAATGCAGGGCTTGTTATTAGATGTGGATGCAAAGTCAGGTTTCCCCAGTGTTTCAGCTGGTACTGCATTTGGTGGGAGGCGGTCTTCATAGTAGCTGAATGGTGGTGACACTTTTAATTCTTTACTCAGCTGCTTGTGACTCTACTCCAAGAGGGAGAATGGGATGGATGTATGTATGGGCTTCCACATGGCACTTTCCTCTTGGAGTGGGAGATTTTATAGTACCTTCTGGAGAAGAGAGCCCCAGCATGGTACTCCATCTTATTTGACACATTGTCAATAGTAAACCCAGACAGCTTCACAAGGGTGGAAGTAAGTTCCTCACTCAGCCTTTGGAGCCATAGTTTTTTCTGTGATGTTTGGAGTAGAATGATTATTGTATAAAAGTTTTCTGCCGGCTAGGCTGTCCATTTCCTAGTTCTTTCATTTGAAAAGCAGGCTTTTGTAGGGGTTTTTAAAGTTTGTACTGGCTTCAGTCTGGGATAAATGAAATAAAAGCAAAACACATGGAAGGCACAACCATAGCCTTCCTTGGATCCCACTATCTCTAGCTAATCCACTGCTTGCTTTTTACATTTCAGACTGTTCATACGTTGTTTAAATATAGAGGTCAATCCTACAAATTTCTTTTCTTTTGAGCATGCCCAAGAAGATAACAAGGTATATGTAATATAGTTTGAGATTTATATTCCTTTTTAAGAAGATGTATTTCTGTTGGTTCCCAATTAATGTACTGTTGATCCACTTCTGTTAATGCCAGTTGTATACCTTGTAAGCAATGCTTGGGGCTGGAAGTGTTTCAGGTTTCCAAATTTTTTAGGATTTTAGAATATTTGCATGAACTACCAGTTGTACTTCTGTAGTCTGAAAATCAGAATTCTAAAATGTTTCAAAATCTGAAACTTCTTAGTATCATATTGGCTACATCTTCTACCCATTCCAATTTGATCATGTTATTCATGATTATTTTTGACTAACATTTCATTACCACTAAATCCTTCTTGATTCCTATTATTCTCCATTTTCTCTTTATTTTTTTCTTTTGGCAACTACTTTTTAAAACCTAGCTTCTTAATAATTCACACCTATATATATTTACAGACTCTTCTGCACTCATTTCATTTCTGAACTGTACTGCAAGATTATTTAATAGAGTTTTTACATTATTCTCTTGTTTATATAATTAAAATATGGCATCTTATCCTAAGCATTTATTCTGTTTGCCTCACTGTTGCTTGTATTGAAACTCACAGATCGCCGTTCTCTAAATGATGTTCTTGCCTTGGCCAGACAAATATTCCTACTGTATTCCAGAACACATCCTCTGTGTTGTGTCTTTATTTATACTGTTCTTCCTAAAACAACCTATTTCTTCTTTGTGAGGCATCTGTGAATACTTTACCCATTTTTCTATTTGTGTTATTTACGTATTTTTGTTTGGGGGATGGAAGTGGTGATGGAAATTGAACCCAGGACCTCACACATGCTAAGCTTGCATTCTTCCACAGAGCTGCCCCTTTGGTGTAGTCTTCTCTCTGTACATCTCTCAACTCATAGGTTGTGCTCAACCATCATGAATATAATGTTTGTCATACTATGATTTTTAAATATATATTTATCTTTTATTCCTTACATTAGATTGTAAATTCCTAAAGGGCAAAAGAATATAGCCTCTTTTTTGTATGTGTAAATTCCTTAAGGGCAAAGAACATAACCACTTTTTTGTCTCTCTGTGTGTTTTTTTTGTTGTTGTTGTTCTGCTTTTGATTCCTTTCTACTACTGTTTCTCAGAAGGTTTCAGAGTAGGAGAGTGGTACTTTGCATCTTGTTCTTCTAGCATCTCTAAAAAACTGTCTTTGTAGTTGAATCATAAGTACCTCGGTTTTCCAACTTAACACAAAAAGAAGAAATCATGGATGTGTGCAGAGTGTTTTATAGCACAGACCAGGAAGTGAAACACAGTGCTTGAACTCACAATTCAATGGTGAGAACTTAAGTCACTTAATCACAACCAACTGAAAGGGAAACCGAGAAATGTAGGATCTGGCCGAACATCTGTAGGTCTAGCCACAACTTAATTTTGGTGTATGCCCAGGAGTCTCAATCACTGATTCGTTAATGGGACTTAATTTATTTGGTGAAGGAATTTATTGTTTCTGTAAAATTGATCCTACTATTCCCAGACTTTGGTAAAATTCTTAACTCACAGTTTCCCCAAATGTTCACCCTTTTATAGCTTCTTCTAAATGTCTATGATTTCTTCTTTGTCAACGTTTTTGTCTTGATGTATATTTTTGTGTTCTATTCATCTTTTATTAAAATAAACATGTTGCTTTTACCTGAAAAACTTACTGGCATATAATTATGAAAATTACATTTTGAAGCTATTTATTGCTGCCTCTAAATAAATGTCTATTCCAAATTACATTTATAACTTGCCTCTACTTTCTCTCATGCTCTTCCCTCCCAGTAAAAATGCAAGTCTATTTGTATGATTTTCCTTTGCTTATCAGAGTATGTAATAGTAGTATTATAGAGGACTTAGCCATTTTAATTAGAATGATAAAAAAGAAATAAGTTGTTTTTATATATAGTATGAAACTAAAGCACTAGTTATCTGAAAGTATTTTTCTCTTTATTAGAAATAAATTATTTGAGACATAAAATAGAAGGTATGTAAAAGAAGTAATGAAATTAGTTGCCTTCCTTTTGACCACTGATCTAAGTTTATAAAGAATAATTAAATTCTATAGCTACATACCAAAATAAGTTATTTTTATTTGTAATATAATTACCAATCTTTTTAAAAAAATCTTTATTATTTTTACTACCTAATATATGCTTCCTTTGGGCAATTATATCTTTAAGGGTAATGAGTATTATTAACAGAGTTACATTTTCGTGTGTGGGGTTTTGTAGAGCAGCCAACATACTCTGTTTTCTTAACCAACCTGGTTAGCATTTACTGTTACTGTAGTATTTGTTAGTTGTAATTCAGAAACATCTTTTGATTTTATACCATTGAAATTTTACTTTTATAGCATCCTTTTATCAAGAATGCAAAACCTGTATCAATATTAAGAGACTTAATCACAGAAGCTATGGAGATCAAAGCTAAAAGACATGAAGAACAGCAGCGAGAATTAGAAGAGGAGGAAGAAAATTCGGTTTGTAATCATTCTCAAAAAGTTAATTTTTTATCTTCTGGGTCTTTTTTTATAATTTCGTTTTGTTTCTTAAAATACATTAATGGCACTGTTTTATTGCACAAATGAGGTATGTTTCTTCATTGTCTTTAAAAATATATTTTGCTTGTGTAAATATTTGTTATTTTTTTCTGATGTCTGAAGAATTCGTGATTAGTGAGGAACAAGAATGGTGATGAAAACCTGTGATCTTAGCACTTGAGAGGCTAAAGTAGGCAGATCAGTTGAGCTCAGGAGTTCAAGATTAGTCTGGGAAACATAGTGAGACTAGGGGTGTGAGTGGGAGGGTTAATGATTGGTGAAATGTAATTTTGATACAGAAAGATGGCACATATCTAGCATCTAGGTAATACTCTTTATTGACTAGAAGTTTTTTTTTTTTTTTTGAGACCAGGACTCACTATGTAGCCCAGGCTGGTCTGAACTTGAGGCAATCCTCCTGCCTCAGCCTCTCAAGGACTGAGATTATAGGCATGTGCCACAATGCTCAGCTTAATGTTGTCTTAAAGTTGGGTAATTTTTTGTCATATCTGTTGGAACTTTTTTAACTGGTCACCAAGTATTATATGAAAATGACAAAATAACAACTATCAGTGACTATATGGAGAAATCGAAGTTTTTGTTGCTGTTTAATGGGAGTATAAAATGGTACAACATCTTTAGAAAACAGTTTGTGGTATCCTGAAACGTTAAACATAAATTTGGCATGTGATTCATCAGTTTCACTCCTGGGTACATACAGATGGTGCTTAGTTTGTGATGGTTCAACTTAATGATTTTTCACCTTCACAGAACCATCTGGCTTTTTGCTTTCAGTATAATATTCATTGAATTATCTATGATGCATAATAAAGTATTATAAAATTGTCTGATTTTATAAAATTATTGTTTAATATATTATAAAATTGTCTGTGATTTTGCCCAAGTACAGGTTTATCTAAGTGTTCCGAGCATTTAAAAGGTAGGCTAAGCTGAACTGTGAAGTTCAGTTGGTTCAGTGTTAAAAACCTACATTTAAAGTGAGAATAATTAGGTTGTATCTTTTGAGGGTTGGACTGTGAAAATGTTTTGGACATATTTAAAAATCATATCATGTTTTTATGTTTTTAGTCTTTGAATAAGTATTTGTCCTCTGGAGTAAAGCTAGTCTTTCTAAGTAAAAATATTATGTTGTTTGTTATTTTTAACTGAAATTATAAGAAACAAAGTTAAAGTCTCAGCAAAGTCACACATTGAACAATATTCACAGTTTGCATTGGACCATATTCTTAGGCAGCAGCTTTCATTTTGCGATTGTCTATTGTCCTCAATATAGAATATATGTATATATCCACATACAGGTATAAGCGTAAGAATGATGAAATACACAGAATAGATCTGAAGTACCTGTATCTATAGTAGAAGTCAGTATATTCTACATTGCCATTCATTTAAATAAGCAGACTTTTAAATCAGTAGTCATTTTTTCTCAGGAATATTTACCCATGTTGAAGACCCAAAAGTTTACATAGTGAGTTTATATGGTTCATTACTTTGGGATTCTTGTGCAAATTTGCCTAAATTGGATTAATATGTAGTTGATATAGCTTAGCATTAGAGTGTCTCAAGAAGCCTCATGTGTTTAGAGGTGGGGGTTTTGGATAGTGATTGGATAGATCATTGGAGGTATCTTTTTATCAGTGGATTGATCTGTTTATTGAGTTCATAACTAAATATGCTGTTAAGGGGATGGGGCATATTAGAAGAGGTATGTCACTAGGAATGTGCCTTTGGTGGGCATTATTTCCTTCTTCCCTTTCCTCTCTGTTCCTGGCTTCCATGGGCTGAGCAGCATTCTTTCACCAGCCCCTTCTACCATGCTGTGTCTGCCTTGGAGCCAGATTACCATGGACTGAATATCCTAAAACTGTGAGTCAGATTAAGCTTCCCTTCATTTAAGTTGTGGATGTTAGTTATCTTATCCTAGTGCCAGAAAACTAGCTAATGCAGTAGTTTTAAAATAAAATAGCTAATTCCTTATAGAGCCATACATTAGAAAGCCAATTATGTCATTAAATTGATACATCTTCCCTTTCAAAGTCAGAATTTTGACAAAACTTGCAGTTACTTTTGTCTAAGTCAACACAAAAGTTGACATAAAAATGAGAGGTATACAGGGCATTTGCTTGTTTCCATTGAGATTATTCTAATTTCAGGATATAAGCATACAGTTTGGTAATTTATTACTTTATAAGCAGTATTCATTCTCATGTAATATCTAATTAGCTGGTGATTTTTAAGACAATGTTAATTTGCCAATATGCCTTATTAAAGTGCTAATACACATTTGAATGAGTGCTTAAATAATGTACACTGTAAAAGAGTTAGTGCTTGCTGTTTTCAATAAAATAACAAGGCAAACACCCTACACATGGCACAGTGTATGATTATTTAAAAGTGAAATGGATGTTGTTAAATCGAATCTATAAGATACAACACAGAATGCACCATTGACAAGCAGTAGTTTTTAAAGTAGATTAAAAGATTGATAAAGAGTTTATAAGACTGGCTTTGTCACTGGAGCTCAGACATTTCCCATATGTATCACAATGTTAAGTAAAATACAGGGAGCCAAATGGTTGTAGAATCTTACATTAAGTGAAATGCTTAACAAAACCTGGAATACTTCTTCATGTTAGGTTATATGAGATCTTTTCACTTTCATGCATGTACCAGGCCCTTTATTTCTACTTTTATATAAAGAAATATGTTATTTATCTTCATATTAACTTGGTAATGACTCAGAGAAAAGTTTCATTTATTAATTGTCCTTAAGATTGTGTTAGAAGGGCCGGGAGTTTGGCTCAGCAGCTTAAGCGCCTGTCTGGCAGGTGCGAGTCTGTGAGTTCGATCCCCGGTTCCGCAAAAACAAAAAAAACAAAAAACAAAAAACAAAACAAAACAAAAAGATTGTGTTAGAGAGCTTGTATGTTTGGAAAAGAAATGGGAACTTTCTGTCAACTTCCTTATGGTCTACACTTTAAGCTTTACAGGCTGTGGTCCTTAATGTGTGAAGAACAGCATGTCTTTTAAATTTGATTTCTTGACATGGTAATTTTCTGCATGGGTGTGGGTAGAAACGCCAGGGTGCCCCTCCCTCTCCTTTACAGACAGGGCCTGCAAGGTAAATATTTCTCAGAACCTTTGCCTTTCTCTTCTACTTCTGTTGAATAGGGAGCTTCAAATCAGTCTATTCCTCAAGAACCTTTTGAACTAGATAAAGAATAGAACAACCAAGAATCAACCCGAGTCAGTCCAGAAACCTCTAAAGTACTAGCTGGTTAAAGAAGGGGTAGAACTGTTGAAGAGCAGGACAGACTGTGCTGATTCTGTTCCCAAATGATCTTAGATCCATGTACAAGCTGCTTAACCTTTCTTTACTGTCATCATCTGTAAATAGCATTATTTTATTTTATTTTGTTTATTTATTTTGATACTGGGGATTGAACTCATGACTTCACACTCTGCCAGGCAGTCACTTACACCACTGAGTTAAATCCCCGGCTGTAAATAGAATTATTATGGAGGTATAATAGAAATTTTAAAATATGTATCTCAGCATGTGAGGCACAAAGTGTACACAAAGTGTAGCTTTTGTTTCTGTTAATGATCTTATATTACTTTAATGTTTTGACCAGGTTTTTAGTTTTTAGTTTCTGTGATGGCACTTGTTGCTGCTGCTTATTTTGCTATCTACTAGCCACCAAAACAATGGTATTGATCAGACTTGAACCAATGTAAACTCCAAGTTTCTTAGTAAGCATTTGTTTTTATTAAAAACTATCTTAGTACCAACAGGGAGTTGGTTCATGTACATAGCACATATTTATTCTTTTTTATTGCCTTCCCTGCCTCTCCACCTCCACTTTGTCCACCTCTTGTCCATTTTTTGTCCTTTGTCTGTCTCCCATTTGCAAAAGATCTGTCTCCCTATTTCCTATTGTCTGTATTTTATTTTGCTCTTTATTTATATTTTGGATTTCTCATATAAGAGAAACCATGTAATAGTTAAGCTATTTAATCTGATTTATTTCACTTAAAGTTATTGTGTCAAGGTGCATCCATTTTCTTACCAGTGACTCATTTATCTATTGATAGACCTATAGGCCACTTCCAAGATTTAGGTATTGTAAATTATGCTGTTATAAACATAGGTATACATGTATCACTGTAATATAATGTCTTTAACACTTTTGGGGAGATACCTAGAAGGGGAAAGCTGTGAGAAATCTCTCTAATGATTCCCATAGTGGTTGCACTAGTTTATATTAGCACAAGCAGCGTAGAAATAGTGCTTTATCCTTAAGCAGTCTCACATTTGTTATTCTTTGATTTCTTAATGATGTCATTCTTCGTGCAATAAGACGGAATCTCCACGTTGTTTTAATTTGCATTCTCTAATGGCCAGAGATGTTGAACCTTTTTTAGTGTGTATTTTTGGCCATTTGTATTTCTTATGAGAAGTGTCTGCTCATTTCACTTGCCCATTGGGTTTTTTATTTGGGAGTGGGGGTGTGTGCTGAGTTTTTTGAGTTCTTTATATATTCGCGATATTAGTTCTCTGTGTGAGAAACAACTGGCAAAATTTTTTTCCCATCCTGTAGGTTACTTCTTCACTCTGTTGTTGGTTTTTTACTTTGCTGTGCAAAAGCTTTTTAATTTAGTATGATTTCATTTGTTGATTCTTAGTATTATTTATTGTGAAATTGGTTCAGAAAGTCATTGCTCATGCCTATGTCTTTAAGAGCTTTACCTGTTTTATCTTTCAACAGATTATTTCTGTTTTATCATTTAGTTCTTATACCTATTTTGATTTTAATTTACTGCATGGTGAAAGACGGAAGTTCTAGATTGACTCTTCTGCATGTGAATAGCCAGTTTTCCTAGCAACATATGTTAAAGATGCTATCTTTCCTTCAGCGTAAGTTTTTGGCTCCTTGGTCAAAGATAAGGTAGCTAAATGTGCTGTAGTTGTTGTATTTCTCCTGTGATGGTGAACCTTTAAGAGCTTTCAATAACAGACAACTGACTGCAGTGTGTATGCCATACGTTCACCACCACTGTTCTGATGATCCACGTGTCTTTTTATACTCATATCATGCTATTTTTATCACTGTAGCTTTGTGGTATACCTTTAAATTCTTTTAAGCATTTAAAAACAACTTTTAAATGACAAATATGTTTGGAAGAGTTAGTAAAGATTTTGGTAAATGTAGCTTGCAATTTAAAAATTTTTTTAAAGAAAGTTTATTTCCATTCCTTTACTTCTTAGACTTAGTAGCAGGTATTTATATTTGGGATAAATTATTGATCATGAATTAAAATCTGTTTAAAAAGTTTTGATTGCTTGTTATTTCTCATTTTGCTGTGTAAATATATCATGCCATAAAAATCTCTACTTGATGTTTGCATATTTGTGACTTACGTAACTACAATTTATAAACATCATAATATATTACAGCATTGTTCTTTCTTTGTGATTTCTGGAGCTAATAATTGTCTCAGTTTTTACTATTCCTGTTAATTTTCTATGCACTGATCAATAATTTATTCTCAAATTGTATCTTTTCATACTCTCTGAGAAGCTGTAAACTCCTTTAAATCCAAACATGAATTATTAATATTGTACTTCTTCTTACTCCTTTTTTAGCCCCCATATTTTCCTCTAACCTGAAATTGTTCTTTAGGAGTCTTGTGCAGCTGCCACCTTCAGACTTCCCTTCACCACATTCCTGAGAATTTACTTTTTTCTCTTCAGTAAGTGATCCTCAGTCTCTTGGATTTTGTGTTTGGCTTTCCTGTTTCACTTCTTTATTTTGATGGATCATATCTCCTGCTTTTCCGACATTAGTGTTTTCCAGACTTCGCATGTATAACCGTGTTTCTATTTTACTTTATCCTTGATTGATTCTAAAGTTCTGGATTGGAAATAAAGCTCCCTTTAAGTTTGAAAAGACTTGCTGTATTTCATTGCTTAGCAGTAGTATCGATGCATTCTGATTCCTAATACTTGGAAAATTTGAATCTTCGTATCCTCCTGCTATTTAAATCTTACATGGTAGTATGCCTTGGTGTAGATGTTTTTATAATTCATTACATGGAGTGTCTTTTGGCGTTTTCAATCTAGAACTATAGTTCAGTTCTGTTACTTTTTCTGTTTCTCAGTAATTTTCATTTTTCTTCTGGAATGCCTTTTGTTTGATTGTTGGACCTCTTAAGTTAATCTTTCAGTGATCTTTTTTGAGTGGGTTCTCTCTTTTTATTTTTTTGTCCTTTTGGGACATCTCTTCAGTTTTTTTTTTGTTCTAATTATTTTTTAATTTTTATTTTGAAGAGAATAAAACCAAGCAAAATAAAACAATAAAGCCAATCAAAACAAACCAGTGCAAGTGACACAGGACTTCAAAACAATAGGAAATCAATAGTGATTACCACAGTGCTCCCCACTGTCCTCAAAATAGCTGTAGACACCTTCAGACATAGTAAAAATCAAACAAAACAGAACAGAATAGAACCAATAAAAGCAAAACTATGAATGCAGTAAAGGACTTCAAAACAATACAACAGCAAATCCAAAATGACTACCATCATATATCTTGTTATCTTTGAAATAGCTGCCCATGCCATCAGATGTAATAAAATCAAACAAAATAAAACCCAACCCAACAAAACAATGAAAATGATACAGAACTTCAAAACAAGATGATAGGAAATTGACAATGGCCACCACCCTCAGAAGGAGATCCTCCACAGATGCCACACTGCATACTGTTATCCTACAAATAGATGATCAGACAACCAGCCCTAGACCTGCAAAGTCAGTGAAAACCGAACACCACAAGCATCAAATTGCATTTCACCTCAATATACATCATCACAACCTGTGTTTCTCCACATGAACCATTCGCTTACTGGTGGAGGAGTGGGTAATGTTGGCCCTTCTTGTTTCCCAGCCTGCACACCAGAAGAGTCTGGGGTCTGGCTGTCCCCCTAGCAGCCCGCACATGGTGCTGATTTGCAGGGAGGGCTTGCTTCTTGGTGACTTCTTGTTCTCTTCCCCTGCGTCTGAGAATCTCTCCTCAGTTTTATCTTCTGATTTTTTTTTATGTTTTTTCTGTGTCAAATATTTAATTTCCAAGATACCCTTCTCTTCCTCATGATTGTGATATTTTCATGATCATTTTGAATTTTCTTTTGCTATTGCTTTGTTCCTTTTTTATGTTGTTATTGATTTCTGACTCTTTCCTTTATGAGCTGTCTTCATATGTCTAGTGATTATATTTGAGAGAAGCCCTAAAATCGTCTTCTTGAAGTTGTGTTGGTAAGAGTAGAACCAGTTGACTAACAGATCTCACTCGAAAAGATGTTAGAGCACATTTCCCTGGGGCAAGAATTCGCTAGCTTATTACAGCTGCTGCTGCTACTACTGCTGCTGCTGCTGCTGCTGCTTCTTCCTCTCCTTCTCCTTCTCCTTCTCCTTCCCTTTCCCCTTCCCCTTTCCCTTCCCCTTCCCCTTCCCCTTCCTCCTTCTCCTCCTCTTCCTCCTCTTCTTCTTCTTCTTCTTCTTCCTCTTCCTCTTCCTCTTCTTCTTCTTCTTTTTCTTCGCAAGCTTAAGTGTTAGATACTTGGTTTGCTGAGTTAGCTACTACTTAATCAAAAACTTTCTAGATTTCATATTTTTTGACTTTTGCTATTTATTGTTGTCTCTCCCCCATGCTGCTTAACTTTATGGGCTTATGCTTTTCTTTGCCTTTATTTTAGTTCTTAAAACATTTTTGGGAAAGATAGGCCTAAACTCATGTATTCTGTCTTCCATTTTAATAAAAGTATTTGCCTTTTGTTATTCTTTAGGTGTTTTGGGTTTCACATATTTACTTTGTAAAAGGATGATTCTTAGTATGATCTCTTTATTTTAAAAAAAATCTATGAAATGCTCCATATATTTTGGTGATTAAAAAACTCCTTCGGTACCCACCAATTAGCAGTATTCAAAAAAAAAGTGTGGTTTGATTTGTTCTGTCAAGTTGTAAATCAAAGTGATCCAAGCAGTGAAGGAAAGACTTCTGTAAGGTATTATATGAAATCAGTACAACTAAGACAATTTATACCAGAAGGATAGTGAATAAAAACATAAGTAAAGAATATTTCTTTTTCATGTCAATAGGTCTTTTTATGAAATGATTTTCTAAGTGACAGAGCAAAGGTATAGCCTGAGAATGCCACTCTTCTTGCTCTAATGTGAGAACAGTTTTAGAATGAGTCAGTCATATCTGCTTGATACTATGCTTGCCTTGCCATCTGTGTCTGTGAAGGTAAGATTCTTCTTGGTTTGCAGCTTCTTTCATTTGGAACTCATCTTGGTTACTTTTGGTTTGTGAAACTTGCTGCTCCTTTTTTGGGGAGAAGGGTCTAATTTGGGGAATTTGGCCAGTACCTTCTTAGTTATAGTGTTGGAGATTGGCTTTTAGGATATCACAGTAAGTTATGGATTGATATTTTGATACTGATTTTTTTTCAGTGAGATTGTATCTATTTTTTCACTTTTGGATTATTTTAAAAAACATTCTTTTCAGCCTGGCAGGAGATCTGTTGTGTTGCCAGTCTTCTGCATTAAGTTTTGGCTGAGAGAACCTACATTTCTGGCAGCCTTTGTTACAGCTATTTTTAGTCCAGACCCTGAATTAGTCCTTATCTAGTAATTGTGCTAACATGCTAAAGAGAACATGTTTGACATTGGATCATTGAAAAAATTTACAAAGCTAAGTTTTGAGACTATTAATACCATATTCTTTCCCTGATCTCAAAATTTCAGAACTGTGAAATTTACCATTGAGCTACTATATTGAGAGATACTGTATTTATATTTGATATCCACTATTAATATTTGGGCTTGTTGTGGATCCTACTTTTTCCACAATTTTTCAGAGAATTCATGAGTTATACCAATATCAGCTTAACATTTTTCCAAATTTAATTTTCTGCTGTATAGTTCAGCTTACTACAGTTGGAGGAAAATTAGTGGCCTAAAATTAAATTGATGCTTCCATGAACTTTCAGTGTAACTTTTAAAAAGGAAATAGTATATGATAACCATTTTGAAATATTATTTGAAGTTTTAGTGCTGTACACCTGTGCCCTTGGTAATGATAATAAACCTCTTTTTTTTTTAATTTTTGAAAGGTATAGAACATTATTACAAATAATGCCTTTTGGTTTTGGTTTTTATACCTATTATGGAAAAGTCTTGTCTGATGAGGATATATTTTGACAAATTGACATGTTTTGATAGGTGCTAGAGTAATTGTACAGATTTTTAAAGTTAAACAAACTGCAAACAGATTTATGCAGCAGATTAATCCCAATACAAAAGTTTTTGTGTGAATTTAAGCATTGGTAAGTATGACAAAAATATTTTATTTCAACATTTTTCAGCAGTGATACAAATTTGATGCAGGGTAAACTGTATTACATGATAAGAAAGGAAATTCTCTTAGATATTAATGGGAGATATTTCTAAATCTTTAGTGTGAGTTGATTAACCTATCTATATTTGCTCAGGTTTACTGTACATGCCTGCCTGAGTTGAATAATGGGAGGAATATTTACATTTTAAAGAGTTTTTACTAAACAGTTTGTTCTTTCTAAACAGCACAACTTTAGAATACAACATTTGAGTATTATAAGGAGCATTTATAGCAGTATTGTCAATAGTTTAAAGCAAATTATCCCTGCCAAATAAGAGTTTAAAATGTAGAATACAGGATGCTATTTTGAAAATAGTGTGCACTTACATGCAGTGATTTTTTAAGAACGTGTACATACTAAAATTTGCTATTTTTAAATTATCTGTTCTGACAAGAGATTGCAAAAAATTTCTGGCTAAATAATGGGATGAAGAGTTCTTGTCAATACAGAAATTAAAAACAGGAATCACTTGTGATCTCTCATTGTATGTTGGAACCATTTGGTCACTTTTGGAAAACAACAATAACAGTGCTTACTTTTTACTTTGGGAAATTTAACATTTAACAGTTATAAATTGACACACTCTGGGGACTCGCTCTGCCTAGCTGCCTGGGTCCCAGAGGTTCTGAACTCCACCCAGCCAGGCATGAGACCCCAGCACCACATACTGCGGGTGCATCCTCGCTAGCTGCACAGAGGATTTGAGCTCTTCCCAGCCCAGCATCCTAGCACAATCCATCAGGGGAATACCCATCCAGCTTCACAGGTCACAGAAGTACTCAGCCCAGCCCAGCCCAGAGCCCCAGAGCCACCCATCAAGGAGCAACCAGCCTAGCTAACCAGTCTTGGAGAATTTGAGCTCTTCCCATCAGAGCAAAAGGCCCCAGCTCCATAGTTCAGGAGTGCAGCCCAGCTAGCCACACAGTGGGTCCTAGGGGTTCTGAATTCCACCCAGCCAGGAGCAGGGCCCCGCCATTGTATGCTGGGGGCACGCTCTGGCTAGCCCCGTGCTCCAGAGGCTCTGAACTCCTCACAGCCAGATGCAAGGTCCCAATGGTGCCACACTCCAGGGTGTGCTCTGCCTAGCTGCCTGGATCCCAGAGATTCTGAACACCATCCAGCCACAATGCCCCAGTGCCACACCCCGGGGGTGTGTCTCTGCTAGCCACTTGGGTTGCAGAGGTTCTGAACTCTGCACAGCCAGGTTTTAGGCTCTGGTGACAAGCTCCAGGGGTGTGCCCCTGCTAGCTGCAGGGAGGATACAAACTTTGTCCGGCCCAGCATCCCAGAGCAACCCAACAAAGTACATCGGGAACAGAAGGCCAGCCTCACAGGCCACAGAACACAAGGATCAACCACCATAGTTTGTGTGTGTGCCCCGGCTGGCCACGGGGATATTGGAGGATTGAAGCTCTACACAGTGCAGTGTTCCACTGCAATCAATCTGAGGTTGCCTAACTAGCCACACAGGTCCCAGAAGAAAATGACAAAACAAAAGAGCAAAATGCAGTCTCAGTCCCCCAGCCCACCAACAACAAACCCAAGAGACACTGAAATGGAAGATACTGGGAATCACACAACTGAACTTTCTGAAATGATAGCAACTGAAGTAAAGAAACAACTCCATGAAGCTATAATCAGATCAGAAATAATAATCTCTCAGCTAAAAAATGAAATGTCAAACATTATGAAAGAAATGCTGTGTGTATCTAAAGAAGATCAAGATAAAAAAATAGAAGAACATAAGAAAATGATGGAAACTTTGAATGAACAAAATAAGACACAGATAGAATTCATGAAACAGATTCAAAGGGAAGTACAGGAAATGAAAAATTCCATTGAAAGTTGGCAGAACCACTTGAATGAAGCTGAAGATAGACTCTCAGAACTTGAAGACAGCATGGAAGCTTACAATCATGAAAGAAAAGATCTCTTAAAAATAACAGGGAACCAGGAAACAGCAGTTCAACAGCTGCAAGATGATGCAAAGAGAAACGATATAAAATTGATAGGTGTCAATGAAAAAGCAGGGGTCAATACAAATGCCCTGCGAAGACCATTTGCAGAAATAATATCAGAAAAATTTCCAAACATGGGAAGAAAGCCTGATATACAGATAAGTGAGGCATACAGAACCCCAGTTAACCATAACCAAAATAAATCTTCACCCAGATATAGAATAATTAGGATGTCAGAAATTCAACACAAGAACAGAATACTAAAAGCTGTCAGAGAAAAGAAACAGATCATCTATGAAGGAAAGCTTATCAGATTTATGGCAAACTTCTCAACACAAACCTTCAAGTCAAGAAGAGCTTGGAGTGAAGTGTTTCAGGTCCTGAAAGAAAACAACTTTCAACCCAGTTTGATGTGCTCTGCAAAACTATCTTTGAAAATTGATGGAGAAATAAGATACTTCCATGACAAAGAACTGAAGAAATTCATGACCATTAAACCAGTACTACAAAGACACTCTAAAGAGACAAAGATAACTACAATCCCAGGAACAACAGCAGAAGGAAACCACTAAGCAGGACAAACAATTAAACAGAAAAAGTAGAAAACCAGCAACAGAAAGATAACATGACAGTGATAAGTCAGTACATATCAGATATATCCATCAATGTAAATGGTCTCAACTCACCAATAAGAAGAAACTGACTGACAGAGTGGATTAAGAAGCAAAATCCAACAATATGCTGTGTACAAGAAACACATTGAACTCAAAAGGAAATGCATGGGCTAAAAGTCAAAAGGTGGAAAACAATTCTCCATGCAACAGGAATCCAGAAAAAAGCAGAGGTAGCTATTATGTTTGCAGACAATGTGAACTTCAAAGCAGGAATGATCAAAAGAGATCAAGAAGGTCACCTCATACTTGTTAGGGGAAAACTTGAAGAGATTACAATCATAAATATAGATACACCAAATATGGGAGCATCCAATTTGTAAGACAAATTTTAATACATGTGAAAAATCAAATAAGCAATAATACTGTTATAATGGGGGACCTTAGTACCCCATTATCACAAAGAGACAGATCAACCAAACAAAAGATCAATACACAAATATCAAAACTAAAACTTGTGAGCAAATGAACCTACTAGGTGTGTACCGAGTGTTCCACCCAACAACATCAGAATACACATTCATCTCAGCTGCACGTGGGTCATTCTCTAAAATAGATCATATACTAGCCCACAGAACATGCTTAAGTAAATGCAAAGGAACTGAAATAATTGCATGCATATTATCTGACTATAGTGTAATAGAATTGGAAATTAATGCCAAAAAACCCACAAGAACCCCATAAACACATGAAAATTAAATAACACTCTCCTAAACAACCAATGCTTCACAGAAGAAATTAAACAATATCTAGAGTTGAACAAAAATGCAGATACAAATTACTGATAGCCAAAAAAACATAAAACAAAACAAAACCCAAATTACTGGAACCTGTGGGACACAATGAAAGCAGTCCTCAGGGAAATTTGTAGCACTAAACTCTCACATCAGGAAAATGGAACAAACACAAATAACCTAATGCTGCACCTCAAACTTCTAGAAAAAGAAGAGCAAGTCAAGCCCAAAGAAGGAGGAAATTATAAAAATCAGAGCAGAAATTAATACAATTGAAACTAAGAAAACAATACAAAGAATTAATGAATTGAAGAGTTGGTTCTTTGAAAGAATAAATAAAATGATAAACACCTAGCCAGCCTTATCAAAAAGAGGAAGGAAAAAACTCAAGTTCACGCAATAAGAAATGAAAAGGGTGAAATCACTATAGACCCTGTGGAAATACAGAAGATCATCAATACCTACTTCGAAAATCTTTACTCTCATAAGTTCGATAACACAGAAGAAATGGACAGATTCCTAGAAGCATATGAATTATGTGCTGCAATCCAGCCAGGCTAGGTCCACAGAGCCCCCGAAGGTGGGCTGAGCGTCGGCGTGTGGAGAATAGACACACAAACAGCTCAGAGACTGCGTGAATCTGCTTTGTTTATTGCTTCTACTAGTACTACTACTTTGCAAGCTCTAACAGAATAATTTGTACTTTCTTCTTGGCAAGGGTTGAAAGTTTGGATAACAAGAATGAGATCAACAGGTGTTTCTATGGTTACATGATTTCTATGGTTACATGTTTCGTCAGCGTACATGATTTGTCAGCATAGGCAGAAAGTTTATACTTAGTTAAAGACCTTGAAGTGTGTTTTGGCTACTAGTAGATCACTGGTTGGTTTTTAATTAGTTGAGTCAAGTTTTTTTATTTACCTATGGGGAAAAATCTTAACAATTGCTTTAACATATCAATCTTGACTTAGGGAGGTCTAATGTACTATAGGGGGTTGAATTGTTTTAAATGCTCCATTGTGATAGCCTAGCTAAAAGCCTGCAAAACACAAGACCATATTCATCCATGATTTAGCCCTCCATTCTCCTGCAATGTTCTCGCAGTGGCAAGGATGTGTTTTTTACCTTGTCTCTCTTAAAAGACAAAACATAGTAGCATGTTGGCCTCTCTGCATGGAGGTTCCCAGGCAGCCCCAGCCAGCTGGTTATTATTATTATCATT
>RJWM01003500.1:0-112620 GCA_004363535.1 Dasyprocta punctata | reverse complement strand
ATATTGGACCTCAAAGACAAGTCAGAGGAGAATCCACCATATTTGCTACATCGCATACTATCATCTTCCCAAGAGATGCTCAGACTGCCAGCTCTAGGCCTACAAAATCAACTGAACAATACAAGCATTTAGTTGCTTTATGTACCATAGTTGCTGTCAACTTAGCCCGTCCACCAAACCAGCAGTTTGCTTACAGGGGTGGTGGGGGGTGGGGGTGGGGGGGATGGCGGGAGTCCTTGATACTTAGCCCACATGCTGGTAGGCCTATGAGAGGCACATCTCTTTCTCCTCCTGGAGTCTGCGCTGGTCACACACACTCACCAGGAAGGCAGGCTAGGTTGTCTTCTGGTTGGAGCCTCCCTGCCCAACATGGCGGGATCTTGAGAGGCACGTCTCTTTCTCCTCCTGGAGTCCGTGGCATCATGTTACCTTTAGGGCATTTCTATTTTGAAGATTGAGAATGGCACCCTCCCCCTCCAGTTCCTCAGAAAGTGGGTTTTGAAATAAGAGAAAATAGCTCTCAGACGTGAGTTTTCTCACTTTTCTCTTTAGTTTTTTTTTTCCTGTACATAAAATTAGTTAACCTATGCCTTAGATTGCTTATCTACAAAGGATCTAGTAGTGGAACTTGCTTCATATGATTGTTATGAAAATTAGGTAAAATAATTCTGGCAAGTTCTAAGCAAAAGGCTGGGCAGGCTACCTGCTCAACAAACATTAGCTACTGTAATCAACTCATGTTAATTAACAAGAGGAGCAGTCATATTCCACATAGAGATTCACCAATAAATGAATGGCCACAGGCCATTCAGATGTAGGCTCCCAAATCTGAAAAACAGTATTTTTTGTGTACAGCCAGCCAAAGAATTGGGTGTGGTTGCCAGAGTCAGAAACTATAGATTTGAATCTTGGTTTCTCTTTCTTGGCTATGTTTGGCCAAGGCTGCAACAACTGTGTAGTGGTGACAGAAGAGGGCCACTGATAGACAGCCAGCTGGCTTTGTCCTCACTCCTACAAATGTCTGGAACTCAGCATGAACTCCTGGCATGGGACCAGACCTAGGATAGCACTGCCTGTTAGTATTGCACTTTGTTCCAGAAACAAATCATCTCTACTTCTTCAATCGGGGATGCCCATGTGAGGACTCCAACTCTATTCCAGGGAAAAGAGGATGGGTGTGACTATTTCCTAAGTGTCCCATGCACAGTTGTCTTCAATTTTTTTATACACTCCTATTCATAAGATACTTTTGACAATTTACTACCCTGATCAAATTTTGTAGGTAAGTATAAGTAACTTACACGCACTACTGAACTAATGTGTACATTAGAGAATATCTACCAAAATAGGTATTGAATTAATGGTTTGCAGATGAAACAAATATCAAACCCATTTAAACCCAAAAGAACTCTTAAGGCATAGGTGTAAATCTTCAGTTCAGTCTTGTTATTAATTTTCAGCTTCTTAGGCAACTTCTGGTCCACTGTGATTAGCCTACTGTTACAGTTTATGTTTGGAGATCCCCCCAAAGCCTCCTGCATTCAGAGGCAAGCTGGGGTCAGAAAAGGGGTCACTGAGGCCATGACCTGGTGATGTTTATCTCCATCCCTGCGTCCTGCCTGCCATGAGGTGAGCAGCTTTCCCCTACCCAGGCTCTCCCACCATGCCAGCAATCATTAAGGACTAAAGTCTCTAAAACGTGAACCAAAATAAACCTCTCCTTCCTTCAGTTGTAGGTATCAGGCATTTTGTGCCAGTGATGAGGAAAGTGACCAAGACAACTGCCTTTACTTCTACATCTTACTGGAGCTGACACAGAAAGTTCTTCCCAGGGAAACAGTTACCAGCTCTGCCTCCCTCCCTCTTTTGCACTCTCTTTCTTTCCTTCTAGTTTATATGGACACTTTTTAAGCTGTTATCCATAGTAGGTATCAGTTTGGGGGGAGGTGTTTGTTTGGTGTGATAAAGGGTATGACGATGATTACTTATTCATTTGCATTTATAGAGAATAGAAGTTTAAAAATAAATCTCTCATGGTTCCAAAGATGGGAAATTCAAGAGCAGGGCACTGGCACCTTCTTGGCATCTGGCGAGTCCCTTCTTCTTGGGGCCTCGTGGAGGACCACCTGGATGACCCTCCTTGAAAGAAGAGCAATTATCTATGTCTTGGCTAAACCTGGCCTTATTTCCATGCATCAATATGGTGTACAGAGCTGGCTAGGACTTTTTCTTAACCCTTCAATTGGCTTTAAGCAATGCAAATCGGTCTAGCTGAGGTGCTGATGTGTAGTCTTTGAAGTAAGGCAACAGGTCAGTGTTGCCCTGCACCATAGCTCCCCAAAAGCATGTGTGAGCCAGGCGGGAGGGAAGGAGAGCCAAGCTCCATGCTGATGGCTGGGATCAACCTTCATGATAAGAGGCTATGACTTCCCAGGGCATAAAAAATTACACACTGGAGCTAAAGCACTGACTCCAAAACACTAGATACTACCTCAAATTGTGTTATGCAGATCATTCTTTCTGCATATCCTTCTCTCTGAATATTGCGGCGGTGATTTTAGGTCATCTATCTTGTCCAGCTCATAGAAATCATATACTTCCCACCATTCTCACAGTCATTCATCCCCAAGCCACTCCTTTCTTCACAAATTAATAAAACCCAAGCTCAGCCCTGGGTCAAGGCCCTTGTTCCAGTTAACCATCACCCTAGCTGGACTTAGGATCCCTTTGGGTCCCTACAACTATAAATATGACTTAATGTCTTTATTCTTTCCATGCATCGCACTGGCAGTGGTAGATAGGAATTAACTCATTAGAATTCCAATAACTTACCCATGAGATTACAAATATATACTTCCCAAACCATGATGAAGACCAGGTTGGGCTCTCTGTAGACCCTGACATGGCAGAGGGTATCACATGGAAAGAAATAGCCATTTATTTTATTTTATTTTGAAATTTATTTTTTTAAATCCATTTTATTTCAAAAAAAGAAAAAAAGAAAAAAAAGAAAACAAAATTTGAAAACACATCAAATGGGGCAACAATAGTATATACATTGCACATTGTCAACCCCAAATCATTCACCCAAAGCACAAGACATCTGCATTAATTATTTTTATTTTAAAGAGAATAAAATCAAACAAAATAAAACAGAACAAAGTCAATCAAAACAAAACTCTGAAAGTGATACAGAACTTCAAAACAAGGTAATAAGGTATAGGTAATAAACAAGGTAATAGGAAATAAGCAATGGCTATCATAATATACCTTATTATTTTTGATATAGCTGCCCATGCCATCATATATAATAAAATCAAACAAAACAAAACAGAATAAAACCAATCAAAGCAGAACAATGAAAACAATACAGGTCCTTAAAACAAGATAAAAGGGAATTAATAATGATCCATTTATTTTAAATTACTGATATATATTTGTATTTTAACTGACATGAAATGTGAATATATTCATGGTACAGTATGATGATTGTTTGAGGGGAGGGATGCAGGTGACTGAACCCAGTGCCTCACCCAGGCATGAAGTTTACACAGAGCTGCATCTCCCACCCTTAGGGGAGAGTATGATGATTCTATACAGGTACACAATAGGTAAAGGCCCAATCAGTGTAATACGCATTTCCACCTCCTCAAATGCCAGAACTAATTCTGCGTTCTCTCTGTTTTGGTGTCTCCTATCTAATCTCTCTGAACCGCTCCTCTTTCCCCTTCCCAGTGCCTGATGAAAACTATTCCAGTCTTCTCTATGAAAGCAATTATTTTTAGTTTCCACAAATGAGTGAGAACATGTGATGCTTGTTTTTCTGAGTCTGGTTTATTTTACTTAATCTGATGACTTCCAATTCCAACCATGTCAAGACAAATTAGAAAGTTTCACTCTTTTTCATGACTACTACTCTATCATGGATATGTTACATTAGCTGTTAACTAGCATCTAATTTGTGATTCCTGTGCAAAATCTTTTTTTAAACACTTCTTCAGCACAGTTTATTGAGTTTAGCTAGATAGTGCAATCTGTATACAGCTGCACTTGAAGAGGCAAAACACCACAATGTGCTAAAGTGAATGCATAGGATAGAGTCGCCAACACTTTCCAGTTCCAGCAGACCCTTTTTCTTTTGAGGGTATGTCCAGAATGTGCAGCACATCCATAATATTTAATTCTAGTAAAACTTTACTACTAATGAAACTTGAAAATAAAATAGAAATGTCAAAAATTTCCAAACATACTCCAAAGAACTGCCTCGCGCACCTCCTGTAGCACTTACCCCTCTTTGAGTGACACTGTCCCAAATTGTCACTACAATCCTATTAGTAAGTGAACAAGAATCTCCCCCACCTCACACATGAATGAGAAACTGAGGCCCAGGGAGTCTGCACATATTATCTAGCAGAGAAGTCTACCAGTGGGGCTCAAACTCAGGCCCCCAAACACCAGATCCATCAATTTCTTTCTCTGCCCTCTCTTTTTATCCCTCTACCTCTGCCAATGTAGCTCCCTCCTCTCTGAATCTATTGGCACTGTTGAAAATAAACACCAGCTTCTGGGGTCCCAAGCTGAGCAGTGAAGCAGCCCCAGACACCACGGCACTGTGACAACTGAGGACAGTTGAGTGCCCTCCGGGTTCTAAGCAAAGGGAGTTTGTGTGAGAAGTGCTGCTTACCTTTGAAGAATGTCAGATTTGGGGGAATCAGACTGCACCCTGACATGAATAATAAACAAATTAATCTAGCAAAAGATGGAGGAGAAGGGACTGGGGATACAGCTCAGCGGCACAATGCCTGCCTGGCAAGCACAAGGGCTTGAGTTTGACTCCCAGTACCAAAAAAAAAAAAAAAAAAAAAAAAAAAAAAAAAAAAAAAAAAAAAAAAAAAAAAAAAAAAAAAAAAAAAAAAAAGGATAAGAAACTGTCTATCTGAGTGGTACATGCCTGTAATTCCAGCACTTGGAGAGGCTGAGGCAGAACAAGCACAATTTTGAGTTCTGCCTGGGCAACTTAGCAACTTATCAAGACTCTGTCTCAAAAATAAAAAATAAAAATAGAGCTGGAGATGTAGCTCAGGACAAAGGTCTTGCGTGCAATCTCTACTACTGTAAGGAAAAAAACTGGCTCTAAGATCTGGGGGTGTAGCTCCATTGGACAATACTTGTGTAGCATGCATAGAGTCCTGGGTTTGAACCTCAGTACTGCTGCAATAAAGAAAGAGAGAAAGAAAAAAGAATCCCAACTCTTGATGTGGAAGGCCTGAATGTAAATGGAGTTCAATACTTCCCAGATTGCTAAGCCTCAGTTTCCCCAACTGTAAAACACTAAAACTTGGGCTGTTGTAAGGATTTAAGAGCTCCTTCACAAAACCCAACCCAGTGCCCAATATATGGTGATATTCAGCAACCAGAAGCTGTGAGTGCCATTGTATTTTCAGGGCACGGTGTCTTGGCACAACCATTATGCTCATCCAAATTCTTCATCCTGCTAATATGGCTTTGGGCTGCTCCCTCTGGTCTCTGAGTTGGCACCCAAAGGACCATACCCTATAAAGGTCATCTTCAGACTCCACTCAACTTTGCAAGTCTATATATGCCAGTTATAAACCATCATATTTACATGCTAAGGAAAACCTTCTAAGTAAGAATCTCACTTGCACATCAGTGGAAAGAAAAACATTTTCCTTTATAGAAAAAAATTAAGGATGAATAAGGTGCTTCTGAAACCCCAAATGGTTTCTTCCCATGATGAAATGATTTTTTCTTTTCCCTTGGTTGAAATTATGTCAATTTCATTTGTGTGTTAAAATGTTACTTGTACACTACCAACTATAGTCCCAAGAAAGCACTCTGGAAGGAGCTGGCCAGCAGAACTATAGACTGGGTGAGGACGGGTGAGACTCACAGGGGCCTTAAACCTGGGCAGAATCATCTCACAAGGGGTGGGGGCATTTGGAAATGTACAGTAGCATCTACTTGATGGTCACAATGACTAAGAGGCATTGCTGGCATTTAGTGTTGGGAGGGTAGAAACGCAAAACATTCTGCGATGTGCAGAGCAGTCCAACAGGGTAAAGAAGCATCCCCCATATAGACCAGCAATTGCCCAACTGAATTGTGATTGGAATACACCTTGGCTTGGTTCAAGGGTGTCATTACACCAGGTGAACCCCCACACCAGAGGCTGGAACCATTGGGCAGGCCTTAGGAGGCATACTGGTGTGGCCATCTCCAACATCACTACTGTGTGCAACTTTCATTATGCATGGAATTTCCTTCCTGAAGGGCATCCTCACTGGACAGTAAGCTCCAAATCAACACACCATGCCCAGCCTGTCTGTGAACTCCAGGGTCACCATGATAATTTCACGCAATGGCTGCTCTGTATCTGCTTGGCAACTTGGTTTTAAAAGGCATACTAGGCTACCTTCAGTTCAGTGGGCTAGGTGGGCAATGTTCTGGCATAAGGAAGACAAGAGGGTACCTGTTCCAAGAAAAGCAGGTGCTACAGAGATAACAGGAATCCAAAGGCCTAGAATAGTGATTGTCAAGTGCAACTGCCAGCATCAGGGTCACCCAGAATTGGTTCCATATATTTTGGAGTGGCTCTGTTGGAGTAAAGGAAATTTGGAGCTGATGAAAGTTCATTAAGGTTACTGATGACAACTTTTCTGGATCAGAAAGCTGTATTTTGGGACAGTCTTTTCAGGTGTCTGGGTTTTTGATTAAGGCACAACAACTAAATTAGAACTATGATTTCTAGACTTCTCTTAACTTTAAAAGAATGTTTCTTTTGAAAATGGCAATCAGCTTCCGATTATTGCTTGGCAAGAAGAAGGCATTAAGGTTGCCCTCAAGACCAAAGTTAGAAAGTTCTCAGGAAACAATAGCTGACACCAACCAAGTGATTCATGTGCTGGGAGCTGACATGGACAGCTCACTTTCTGTTCACACACAGCATCTTTGTGAGCTGGGTACAGTTGCCACCACACCCATTTTCCATAGGAGAAAAGTAAGGCTTAGAAACATTGTGTAACTTAACTACATTCATACTATAGTAACTGACTGAGTTAGGATTAGAACTCACACAGCAAGACTTGCTGAATCATAAACCTGAATACTTCTGATATCTTCTGAACAAGGTCACTTCTTGTTTGCCTCCTCAAGAAGACAAAGAGTCTCATTGAGTATTTCATACCTGCCCAGCCTTCCCAATTAGTAAAGCTTTCCTTTGTCTCTAGTGGATGTGGGCCACTGGGATTGTGATGAAATAGAAGAACCTGTCAGTATTCCCCACCCCAAAGGAAACATTTATATTCTGGAGAGTTGGCTTCTAGTTTGTGATTTTTAGAATTTATAAGGCTCTACTGCTTCAAAATAATTGGCTTTTTAAATTTAACTGACAGCGCGTTATCCCAGATGAGAAACTTTTGGATCATTTTTTTCTCCAGTCAAAAGGAAAAAAAGAGACTAATTCAGCAGTGAAAAAGAGTTCTGTGCTGACATAAAGAGCTGACTCATCCAAGAAATGCATGGATTATTTTAAGCACTGTAAAGTTCAATATTTCCCAGTGATTATCAACAAATGCTGGACTTGTCAATTATAGACAACTAAGAGAGCCTATGTGACTTTACACTTCTTTATTCTGTTACTCTAACACCATCTGTCACTACTTCTGAGGTAGTCTAACTAGTTGATCTTTCCATGAACGATTCTCTTGAGTATTAAACACAGAATACACAGTGCGGCAGACTCTAAAAGCAAGAAATTCTCCTTCTCCTTCCTTTCCACCAAAGTCATTTCTCCAAACCAGATTTACAACTGTTGGCCTAGTCTTTTTCATTAACGTTAAGTAAACACACTCCATTCTCCTTAGTGAATGGAACCACACTGCTTGGGCCAATGTTATTCTTTCCTTTTAATCAACAGTTCTATTTTCCTTCTATGACCAAGGCAGGGAAGGCAGACATGAAAAGACTTCATTCAGTCTAACTTGGCAACTGCACCAACATCAGAGTTTTAGGCCTAGATGTATGTCTTACTGACCACACATCAATACCAGTCCCTGATGTGGTGAACTGACCAGACCCTATAAACGAGGTTGGCTTTTACAAAGCCTGTCAACCCTACAGTCTATCTGGACAACAAATTTTGTTCTCTGATAGTCATATTTAGCTTCTGGTCAATGTATGAGGAAAATTCAGCTACCATCAAAATCATCCTTGTAAATCCCTTAAACCATTTGTCAATAATAAATGCAAGGTGTCAAAAGGTGTCCACACAGTTGGTCCCCTTTTTCTACAGCTATAGATCAGGTCATCACTTTTTTGTTTGACATCAGATAAAGAAAGCTGGCTTGTGTTTGGGGGCCATGAAGTATAAAAATGTATCTGCATCCTTAAACACTAAAAACATCCCTAGAGGCTGAAAGCAGATTCCTCAAATTTATGAGTCTCTCACCTCATACTCACCCTGGGGAGCTGCTCAGGAAGAACCAGTCTCCTTCTTTATGTAGGCCACTCCTTTCCTTCACTCAACTGACTGTTTGCTTAATTAAGCTCACATATGTTAAATATCTGCTTGGTCAGATTCTCAATCCAGGCTTATTTTATATTGACTCTTTTCATAAAAATTGATTGATCTTTTTTTGGGGGGGTAACTCAACAGGGTTATCAAGCATAACTAGTTATCTCAGTCCTGAGACCTTTACTGGAGACATGGAAAATTGCACAAGCACACCTCAAACAATGCGCTGGCCAGGATAGAGGGTGTGCATCTGTGAGAGAGAAGAGAAAGAAGATAGCAGAGTAAATGGAAAATTGCAATATAGAAGGCTTGTGTGCAGAAAGGGAGACTTCATATTTTTGCATCCTAGAACTTAGTGGCAAAGGGAGAGTTTTGAAACCTCAGTTGTCACCCTGTATTCACAGTATGCAGGCAATCCCAAGAGTCCCCAAGTTACATCTGCCACAAACATGTATGTGCTGTGATCTTTGCTCTATAGTGCTGGAAAAACTAAGATAAATAAGTTGTTTCCTCCATTCTTAAGGCCCTTAAGGCCCTCACAATCTGGTAGAGGAAAGCAGGTAAGGAAATGACAACAGCACTAAATGCTTGGGTGTAACAAGACACACCTAGGTGGCATGCATAGGATGGATTCTGGGAGAGGATGGCCACAGGGCCTCATAGAAAAAGGAAGGGGGCATTTCAGAGAAGGACACCCCAGGCAAATATTCAAGTTTAATTCAATGGACTGTAGGGAATTTTCATTATCTTAGAAAAATGTTAAGCAAACAACATTTACTCTGCACCCCAGCTAGTAGCTGTGAACAAGAAGTGAAGCAGAAAGCAAACTCCTATGAAATCAATAACTAAAGCATTATTAAATGAATTGTATTTCTTCTACTTCACCTGGTAATTTGTGATAAAAATGTTCATTCACAGAAAATCTACTCTATCACCACATCGTTGTCTTTTGGCAAGGCCCTTTAAAAACCCACTTTCTAATTACAATAAGTGGAATTTATTTTAGTTCTGTTTTTGAAGACCCACTTTATTCCTTCCCATTATTAGGTCCATAGGCTGATATTATTCTTTTCTTTCCATATGACCAGAAAACATGAACCTATTTATTCTTCTCAATGTCACAACATTCCATTATATCTTAAGAAAAACTACATTGCTATGTAAACTTGTCTTCTTTATGAAATGAATTCTCATTGGTGAAATAATAGTGAAAATCAAACAAATATCTCTGGTTAGTGGTACAGCTGCACCCCAACAGACAACATTACCATATAGTTATCATCTCCATGTCATAGGCCACACCTGAATGCAGTAGAAGCTGAACAGGAGAAAGTGCTATCACTTACAAAGAAACTTACATGAAGGAACCATGTATTTGGGTTGTTAATAAATCACCAACCAACACTTGAGCAAAAGAGAACAAGGCTGCACAAACCTCTGTAGATACAAAGAGCTCCATGCATGGTTTAGTCCTGAGCAGAAACACATGCCCACTCCATAACTGACATATAAACTCAAAGAATAGGACAGGAACAGAATGCATTTGGTCAACCACATTTAGAACACCAGGGATCAAGAATGATGTGTCACCTTGTTAATTAAGAGACAACATAGTCAACTGCCACAGCAAAGCAAAACAAAGAAACAAATGAACAAACCCAGATGCTGAGAAGAACAACCCCAATTCTAGCTTACTCATTTTACAGAGATGATACAGGTCAAATCTCCTAAATCCTCTGACCTCCAGTTTTTGGGTCTGTAGAACAATAGCAAAGTTGTGGATCTTAGAAGACTGAAGTGAAAATTAAAGAAGGTGATAGATAGGTATATAGGCACTTGTTATAGTGTGGTTGGTAGGACAGCCACCACTAAAGCCTCATGTAATCTTGGATGGGGCTGAGTCTGGCATTTGTAATTGGTTTGCTGTCTGGTGCTGGGATTGGTGACTTGAATGCTGCACCCGCCCAGGGGTGGGACCAACATACAGAGTAAGGGCAGAAGGAAGGTGAGTCTTTGCTCTCTCTCTTGCTGGTTCATACTTGCTGTTGTGGCAGCCATGAATGGCTGCCCCGCCATGCCACACTGCCTTGGAGCCAATGGAGTATGGACTAAAACCCCTGAGAACTGTAAGAAATAAACCTTTCCTTCCCTAATTTTGGGCATCAGGTATTCTGTCTCAGCAATGAGTGAAAAGTAACTAAGACAGCACTCGATCCAGGGTGGCTCTACTCTAGCTCTATGTTCTAGCCCAGTTATTTTTTAGCCCAGTTATTTCTTATAATGTTTGTTTTTTCTAAATGAATTGTATAATCTTTGGGGGCAGAAACTTGTTTCTTTTTTTGTTTTTAAACTGAAGTTGTACCTG
The DNA here is from genome assembly GCA_004363535.1 of Dasyprocta punctata. Taxonomy (NCBI): domain Eukaryota; kingdom Metazoa; phylum Chordata; class Mammalia; order Rodentia; family Dasyproctidae; genus Dasyprocta; species Dasyprocta punctata. Next base: position 101,722 of record RJWM01003500.1, on the reverse strand, counting down.
CCACTGAGCTGAAAATATAATTATGTTAATTTTGTTTTGTTTTGTTTTTTGAGCCAGTGGCACTCCAGTTCAGTGGATGAATCTTCACAATACTGTTTCCCAGTACACGGCTGGGGTGGACATGTGAATGAAGGCCAACTAATGAGATGAAGGTGAAGTCTGCTGGGGAGAGAATGGATTCAATCCAGTGCATCATTATGGAATCTGGCAACTCATTCTTTTTACTTCTTTTTCAGTATTGGGGCCAAAAACCTTGGATGAAACATCAAGCAAATGCTGTAACACTGAGCTACACTCCCAGCGTCAACTCAAAATTCTTTTTACTTATTTCCTTCTTTATTTAGAAACTACTCTTTTTTTTTTTTTTTTTTGTGTGTGTGTGTGTGTGTGTGTGTGTGTGTGTGTACCAGGGATCGAACTCACGACCTCGCATTTGCCAGGCAGGCTCTTGTGCTGCTGAGTTATATCCCTGGCCCCCAACTCATAATTCTTAAAAGCATTACAGACAATTCTGAGACCCAGCCACGACTGACAACAGCTCTTCTGGAGCACCAGCTCTCGAGCTTCTTTGATCACTGCCTACTCCTTTACCTTTTAGAAATTCCAAATATTTACATACATACCACTTTATGGGAGCTTTGTTAATAATAAGCAGTTAGACTTTTAATAGAACTAATTGGAGGGCCGGGGATTTAGCTCTGCAGCACAAGCACCTGCCTGGCAAGCACGAGGTCCTGAGTTTGATCCCTGGTACAAAAAAAAAAAAAAGATAGCTGGGTTAATAGAACGAAGTGGAGTCCCTGGACTAATTACAGTCTGCAGTAGCATGCCTATTTGAGTTCAGGAAGACTCTTATGATCTTAAGAGGTTATGTACTCTAGCAACCTTCACTCATAAGTAAAATACTATCATTTTGTGGACTTGTTCATTACTCATCAAAGCAAGGACTCGTATTTTTAGTATATGTGCTTCTGAAGCAAGCACAAGAACTTGTATTTTTGACTCAGTTCCTAATCAATCAAATGAACCATACCACTGAGAAAATGGTATTTTGAAAATCGTTGCACTAGAATGTAATCATGCCACCTGGAATCAATTATGCCCACTAACAAAACATGTGAAAAACTATGTGATCTCAACTTCAGTCATCTCCAATAGAAATACCAAGTAGCACTGTCAGATCTATCTGATCTTGACTCTTATCGTATTTGTACCTTCAGGCAATTTTTCTCACAAATTTCAAATTTTTTGCTTTTCCCTAATTTTCTCTTTATTCCAATTATTTCAGAGAAACTGCTTCCTTCTTTATGTAAGACAAAAACTACCCAAATTGCAAAGTAAACCAAAGTAATCATGGCCACATCGAAAAAAATGTACTTCCTAGTACAATGATACAAATAAAGTACCAGTATTATTACCTTCTAAAATTCTTAAAGGGTCCAGGAAGTCCTTTGAAAATTTCCATGGAACACTTCAGCTGCCCCTTTTAGACCCTGATTAAGCATAATTTTCTCAAGCACCAACATTCATGATAAAAATAAAATTACTTTAAATTCAATTTTAGAGTTCTCTTTTATTTTATTTACAAGGGAAGCTTTTTTTCTAAGTTCTTTGGAAATAGGCACCCATTCACTATGGAGTGATCAGATAATTGTAAAACAGCACAGGAAGGTAAAAATTCTAAGATACAGCCCATCATCTTAGAGCACAGTCCCTTTATAAGTTGGTAACTCTTTACAGTAACATCAAAATCTTCTTTGACATTCTTAATAGTAATGACAATAAAAGAAAAACATGAAACAGCATTCCCCAGAGATCTGACCTTACATGTGGTATTTTAACATAACTACATGGCAGACATAACCATTAAAGCTCTCCATAAGGGAACACTATAAATCTATTTCTAGACTCATATTATGGCTCCCATGTATACATCTGCCTGTTTTTGAATGATACAATAGCTCCATTTACTAGCACTGAAAACCAACTGGAGATTGATTAAAAACCTAAAGCTACATAACTATCAAAGCCACTTGAGACTAACATCAGAATCTATCTATAGAAGATTGTTACAGGTCCAAAGACAGAGAAGTCTGAAGACATTATTAGGGCATTGGGTAATACACCCTGTGTAAGCAGAACTGTCCTGTAGTCTCGGCTCTTCAAACTCCGACAAGGTTTCAGAAACATAAAGCAACAATATTAGAGGCTATGGTGACAATGACAGTGATGATCAGACATTAGCCCTAGCAAAGGGATCAGAAAACCACAAGGGGCCACTTCAGTGCTAAATCTTCCTAAAAGTAGATTACAAAACTCTACTATCCCCCACCTCCACATTCTAGTTCCCACCCTTACAACCACTGTTAAATTCCTATCATCTTGTTTTAAAATCCTATATCACTATTTTTTTGGTTGTCATTATTATTTTTTCATTGTTTGCTTGCTTCTTGGCTTGTCTGTTTTTTTTCTCTTTAAAATAAAAAAGAATTTTAAAAAAAAAGTCTATCAGGGAACAGAAAGGACAAGGAAGTTGAAATGAAGAGAATTCCTGAAACTGGAAGAAACAGCTGGGATTGCTTTCATTAAGAGAAGGACATGTCATTCACATTCCTGCCTTATCAATCCTCTAGTTAGTGGCCTTGGAGATTTGTGATGCAGTATTAAAACAAAAACAAAAAACTGTGGTACAAAGGCTTTGAAAGAATGTACAAATTGAAGCAAAATATTCCTCTCTCTTTGTTAAGATTACTATGCAAAAGGTATTCATTTGCATATAGCACTCAAAAATCTTGTTATTCTCCCACCCTACACATACAAATAATTTTGTCAGGAAATGGGCCACTATCTTCATTCTGTTACTCTCGAGTTTCCCCTGCATTTCCTACAGGGCCAGCGAGTGCCAGTTCTCCATGAAGGGCCTGGACCATGGCTGAGCAGACTGCGAGAAGGTTCAGGGGAACTTTCAGCCACAAGATACTATGGTAGATTTTTCCACTGCAGTTTCACCCTCTATAATAAGACAAGTCACCTCTCCCATCATATGACCTTTCGAGTAATTCAAAGATATCTCCGTGCCTCCCAATGAAATAGAAAAATAAAGGCTCCACTAGGAGAAGGACTTGCACAAGTTAATTCACTAGTGGAGCTATCATTGAATCCGAAGTATTTTATGTAAGCCTGAGGCTGTTCTCAGAACTTCCCCATGAGCCCTTTAATCCTGTGACTCATCAAAACCACATCTTCCCATATGAGTTCAAGGCAGAGCCACTTGATCGTCTTGTTAGACATGTGGCCATACTGGGGATCCGGGTGAATGGGTTGTAGGTGTGTCTGTGTGTACAGACCTAGAAATATTAGACACTGTTCCACTGGCAATGCGTCCCCTTCTCTAGATGCTATCCTGGCCTCAGAAGAGTGATCTTTGGGGCCATTCTGGAAAATCACAACCCTGGCCTCTGGCTGTAGGTGAGTGAAGGGAGTCTGTGCTATGACTGGGCTTGTGACCCTGGAACTGAGAAACTTAGAAATATGGTGGGACAGCCATGTTTGATTAGCATCATGCATTAGTCACTTTCCTGTCAGTGGAATAAAATATCTGACACACTTAGAGGAAGAGAGGACTATACTAGCTCACAGTTTCAGAGGTCTCAGTCAGTGCACGGTTGGCTGGTTCTAAGACAAATACACATGAGACAGGAATCCTGCTCAATCCATAGCAGCCAGGAAGCAGAGAGAGATGGGAGGAGCCTGGGGCAAGGACACTCCTGTCCAGGTCACACCCCCAGTGACCCACTTCTAACCAGGCCTCCTCACCTAACAGAACATTAAGCTATGAACTCTTCAGTGAGGATAGCACCCCCAGATCTAATCACCTTCCAAAAGCCCCACCTTTGGAGGCAATGAGACTTTTGAGGAAACAGTCTAAATTTAAAACCATAACACTGACTGCATAAACCAGAAAAACACAGAAAGCTAGGTAGAGAAATGGAAGAGAAACAAAAGGGGGAAGGAAAGAAAGAATGAATACATAAGAGGGGCAAAGATATGAAAGACATAAAATAATCTAGTGACTTTTAGTGCTTTCCTTAGGCCCAGTGACATTTGTTTCTCATTCTGTGAGACATCCCTGTGCCATTATTATAACTCCCTCTCCCCTCTTCCTTGAGTTAGCTCAAGCTGGTCTCTATTTCTTAGATCCCCAGGCTCCCCACTAATACATTTCTCATGTAATATGCAACCATGAATCTGGTATTATTTTTCCCTTCAACTCTGATTAGTTGCATGAACAGAGAATGAAAAGAAAGGCACCCAGGTCTAGAAGGAAAAACATTAACTTATGAAAAACTACTTTTTTTTCACTAAAAAATAAAATGAAGTAAAATAAAATAAAATAAAATGTCTTTGGTCCCAAAGTATCTCCCATAAGCAATGGAATTTGAGGCATTTCATGTTTTGGAAATGAGAAGATCATGTTACAAAGGTCTATAAGCTTGGGGAAAAATGTCTGGGGAAGGCCTTGGGTGGGCATAGGAAAGTTCCCTGTCCCACGGAGCCACCAGTCCCTTACTAATCAGAGAGCACAGAGAAGCATCATTGCCAGTTTGATGGGGTTATATCTTACACCTACCCCCAGAACATCTTTTCTTCCATGGTGGGAAGCCTGCGATGCCAGAACCCAGCCTTTTTCACCCTCTTATCCCCATCAGGTAGAGCATAATATTTAATATAGATTGAGTACTTGATATCTATTGAATGACTGGATGAAAGAACAACTACATAGCAGCCTCTCAGATTATGGGAAGCTCATTCACAAATGGTCAGTGTGTGTGTGTGTGTGTGTGTGTGTGTGTATGCACGTGCACAGAGGGGGTCCCTTCATTTGACCAGATAATATGAATGCTCATTTATCCAGCCATTCAAGAAAAACTAAGCACCTACTCTAGAGACTGAGATGTTAGGTGGCTCTTGCTATGGGCTGTACCTGGTCCTACTCGGCAGCTCACAGTGACAGGAGTTGGAAGTGGAATCCGTGCCTGGCCTGAGGACAGAGAAGCGCTTTTTAAATTAAAATTGAGGAGACTGAAATAAACCCACAAATTAGACTGCAATCAGGATGCTGTGTTAAATTGAAGCGGTCCTGGAGTGGTGAGGAGCCAGCCAGGACAAGCTACAGGCAGTAAACTCTGAAGTCAATGAGTTGCAGCATGTGCGCTAATTGAAATATCCAGGCGCTTCACCGGCAGCCCCAGGACACAGTATTTCAGTAATGAAAGCCAGGTCTACCAAGCCCTGGTGGATGCTGAACAAAGTGCTGTTCACAGAAATAGGCCAGATCCACTCTCTCGAGTCTGTGGATTCCCCTCAAGGACTACAACAGAAGGAGACCCAAGCTGTCTTACACCTTGGATGGAAGACCTGCTCAGCAGCCAGAATCCAATGCCAAAGGAGCTGCTAATATGGCTAGCAGCTGTGGCAAGACTGCCCAGCAATTGTCTGGGGTTGGTGACATCCTGGATAGGAAACCCTGGGGCAGGATAGAATCTTCTTTTAAGGTTCCAAGAAACCCTCATATCTTTTGGCCCTTAATGTCTCCTTTCCTTTGACCAAAGCCTCGAACTAGATCAGCAGAAGGAGATGTGACAGCCCTAGAACATTACCAGGTGACAGCATCCCATTCTGAGAACCCCAGATGAAGCGACTTACCAAGCAGATGTCCTCCATAGGTTCGCCATTGGGAAAGCCTTCAGATTAAAAGCCTAACAAGCTGGAGAACTTAGATACTAATCCAACTTTGACCACACTCAAGTGGTGTAAAATAACTTTTAAAAAGGAGATTCCAAAGGTATAAATTCAGTTATAAGTTTGGGTAACTTAATTTTTAATTGCACAAGTCATATATGAATACAATTTTAATATCTGGAATTCTAATAATCTTGACCAAACTTCCTCTACACCACCCCTCTATGGGTCCCAGTCTCTTCTTTATGTGCTTATGTAAAATACATGTATGTATGTAATTTTTCAACTACTATATGTTACTATACATACTGGATATATCAGATTTAACCTATTTCTTATGGAACTGTTCCCAATACTTACTATCACACATAATTTATTAGTACACATGATTCCAAACTTTCTAATCCACATTTCCTTATATACGTGGTCTCATTTTAATTTTAACATTTTAAAAGGCTTACTTTTGATGATTGGTAGTCTCACTGCACCAAACAAATCATGACAGTTTATTCCAACTCAGAGGGGTTGCTCTCAATACATGCAGGGTGATGGAGAAGCAAAAGACAGCAAAATAACCTATATGATACATGCACATAGTTCACTTGTCATTTTTGACAGTGCGTGTATGCTCAAGATGAGTCACTTAGAGGTTGGCAGACTTCAGTAGCCTGTGTAGAAGGAGTAGCTACAGGAACGAGGGTTCCCCTTGTACCCTGTGCTACTGAGGAGGCAGACCTGCCCATGGTAAGGTAAAGGACACAACTGAAGACATGAGAAGTTCAGATTGACTGGATCACAGTCTCATTTCCTAAGCTGAGAACCTAGAAAACCATCCACATTCTTATAGGGTGGTAGGAAAACTTGGCAAGTACTTCTAGAATCAGTTTGGGTCATGGAACTTCATTGTTTTTCTTCCTCATCTCTCACCTGGATTATATGACTGTGAAAGCCTTTTGCCATTTCCTTTGAGATAAATTTTTAAAATGCATCATATGCCTTGAAGAAATTTAGTTACAATTGAATAACAAAACTAAACTCTATTGGATTTAATATTACAAATCCCATGTTGATTTGCTATCACCTTCATTACTTTTATATAATGTGTCTCATAAAATATTCTGCTGTTTTCACCTTTTTAGGAAGCAGTCAAGTATTGTGGCACTGTTTATATACCTGTTCACCTCTCATTTCTTTTGGTACCAGGAATCCAACTCAGGCAGGCATTACACCACTGAGCTATATCCCTGTCCTAACCTCTCAATTCTTTTTTTTTTTTTTTTTTTTTTTACTAGAACATAGGTACATAGTTTTATTTAAAAAATCTCAATATTCTATGTACACAGATAGAGATACAGACATACACCCGGACACATACACAGCACAAAATAATAAGTGTATTAATAGAGAAATGTCTAAATTTAACAGAGGAAATCTTTGCTAAAATTTCTTGGGGAGTTTTACCTTGAGTTCTATGACACAATTTAAAAGAAATATCACTCTTTTCCTAATTGTGTTTATTAGTCTCCTAGCATAGTAGCCTGTTCTTTTCTGTAATTTTATTCTGCTTGATAACAGAATTGATCTTGAACTTGAATTGACAGTTAAGCTCAGGAGACACCGTAGGTTTCATTCAGTGCTGCTTATTTAGTTTTTTGTTTGTTTGTTTGTTTGGTTTTTTTTATTTGAGCGAAGAAAAACAAAACAAACAAAAACTACAACAACGACAAAAAAAACGACATATATAGTAAAAACAACAAGCAAAGGAGACAAGCAAACAACTAGCGTAAATACACAACATTGCATTAACCTCTCAATTCTTAAAAAAAAATTGTGATTTTTTTGAGTTTTGGACCCTGCAAAGGATCTTTCTAATGGAAAGATGACTTCTTATGAAATTCTCTGTTTCTTCCTCTGGCTGGTTACAGCAATGAGCTTGTAACTTAAATGGTCACTTCCATGGCAAATAAAAGTTCTAAGTGGGTTAATGCATTTAGATTTCTCTAAATAGGAAAGGGAAGTGTGTTTCACAGAGAACATGAAACCCAAGTTTTAAAGATTCTACCAAGCCTGTGAATACAGGTATCCATTGGTACCTAGCCCTTATTTTAAAAGCATGATTAAATAAAATATTAAAGCCATACATGCCTTACATTGTTGCAGTTTTTTTCTAAAACATCTACAAATTTAGGAGGGCATATGGTTGATCAAAATTTTTCTTTTAAAAAAGCGCACAGTAAAATCAATGTTTAGCTAAATGAGTTCTCATGAGGCCAACACCTTTGTAACCACCACCCAGACAAAAATAAATAGAACTTACTAGCCACTTCCAGAAACTATGTACTCATGCCAACTTCAACTCTTTTCCCTCCACTTAAAAGTACTCACAGCCTTAGTTTCTGTATTATGAAATCCTGTGACCCCTGCAATCACGAGATGCTGAGATTCAGAGTCATTATTTGCAGCCTTAAAACATTGCATAGTAAGCACATTTTGGGCAGTAATGGAGACTGAACCCAGAGCCCTCGCATTGAGCTACAGCACCAGCCTTTTTATTTAGTTTTTATTTTGAGAAGGCTCTTGCTAAATCACTGGAATTTGGGACCCTCCGTCCAAAGATCCCTGGAGCTTCAATTCCAGGAAGGAACCACCACACCTGACTGTAAATACAAATTTCAAAAGGCTTTTTATAGCTTTTCTGTTTTACTGCTACCCACAGTTAATAAGCACAAGTACTACAGTATTTTTATTTGTATTTATTTATTTTTTCTGTATTTTGTATCACTGAAGAAAGAAAACACAACAGCAAGTTCTGTGCTGGCTTCAGTAAGATCAAATAGTTAATCTTTAGCACAACTACTACACCCCAGAATTGAATTCAAAACAGTCATTACTACAAATTACTTGCTGAAAGAGTCCATCTTGAAGAGAAAGAAAATTAGGAAAAAGAATTTAAACAATTTCTCCAAACCACGTTTATAAATATTGTCATATTTAAAAGGCTTGAAAGGCATGAATTGCCCATTAATGAAAAAAAGTTTCCTACTGGCAACATAAAAAAAAAAAGCCACAACTCTGCAATAGTTTACCAAAAACTACAGCATTTTAAAATACCTAGCCTCATTCCCTAAAAATGTGCGAGGTGAACACATGCTAAGAAATGTCTCCCGCCAGGGGGCGCTACATCCTTATGTTTTCAACGCTAGCAAGACTACTTTTGTAGCTCAGTTATCAATGCATTTCTGTGAATGAAGTCATAGAACATGTAGGAAATTCACTTAATGACTTCTTTACCTTGTTGCACATCACTAAAAAAAGGCTCACTGGCTTAAATTCAATCCTCAAAGGCTGCATGAAGTCCCAGTGAGTGGTAGGTTCCAAGAGTGAATCTGTATTTCAACAACTACTTTTCCATTGACAATCAAAGTCCATGAAATTGAGAGAGGGGGTCAAGAACACTTGGAGCACACAAAGAAACCCTGTTTTCAAACTTAAATGAAATACAGCTGGTTTACAGCTGCAATACTTTCTCTGCAGGTCAAGTCACAAAACAGAATGAAACTTGTAACGCCACCACTATGACGTTGAGGAATTCTGAGCATCTTTACGAGTGCTGAGGTTATCAACTACTTGTATCCTGGATTCCATTTTTTTGACCCATGTACAATGTACAGCTCATCAGAGAGGCAAATTTCCACAAGCCTATATCATCTACTTTTATCCCCCCCCCCTTTTTTTTTTGGCTTTCATTTTTCAGATTTTAAAAATCTGAGAAAAAGAGCTATGAGCACATTTGAATTCTAATTGCAGAGGTTTGGATTTTCAGATTAAATTTGCTACTTCTGTGAGTCATGGTTATGTACACTTCCCTGATCTGAGAGTTCTCAGTATAACAGGCAGGCTCAGATGCTAAGCATGTGTTAGAGATGGCAGGACATTATGTATATGCATGGAGACTCCTGGCTCAAAACTGGCCTGAGATCAGTCTAAAAGACAAGCAACTATGCCCAAGTTTCAACAAAATATTCACAAAATGCCAACTGGAATGTTATCACATTTTAAGCAGTCATTGAAATCTAAATTTTACATACAGATTAATAAATGTAGTTTGTATTGATTAAAAGAGTTTCATGGTAGATGCCATTTTATTCTATCTTTTTGTGTGCCTAAGATTTATTCCCTAAAATGCTGATTTACTGATTTGGAAAATTTAGTAAAAGTAAAAAATCATCTGGTTGAATACAGCTGGGAATAGACTACAAACTATAGAATGGCAAAATCATCTGGCAAAATCCCAAATCAGGGGCAAGCCTATCCTCACTTCCCAGAACTAAATGCCTCCAAGAGAATGCCACCACAAACCTATGATCTGCAACCTCAGTCAGGCTCTCAGTGCAGTCCAGGAACTGTCAGCTCTCTATCTTCTGTAAAAGATACCATCCCCAACTAAAGCTCATCCTTAGCATAAACAGCTAATCCAAGATTTTTAAAATAAATTTAATATTTCCCACATTTTTATTAGTGCATATTGGTTATACAGATTAATAGGCACTAGTATTAATTGGTATTAATATGTATGGCTTCAGTTCATGACCTTTTAGGGGCCCCATGCTGTTTATTTTTCCACTCTTCTGTAGCTTTCACTCCATTCTGTTTTTCCATACTCTTTCACTGAAGAATTTAGATGACTTTGTAAAAGAAAAAGAAAAAAACCCTTGTAAATTCTAAGCCCTTTCTAGCAAAAGTCCTATCTTTCTTCTTTCCTTCATAGACATACCAGCCCTCATTCAATATCCCACCACTCTCAGCTCGATGCATCACCCACCACTCTCCTGAACCTGCTCTGCTGTCCTTATCAATCCTTCCAGTAACCTTGTTCAGTCTTGGACACTTCCAAGACCTTATGCAACTGCCCATAAGCTGCATTCAACATCATGCATCACTCACTTCTTGTAGAGTCCTAAAGTCCTTTCATTTTCTCCAACTATCCTTCTTCCACCTGCTCTGATTTCCCTTCCTCCTTGGTTGCCTTCAGGCCTTAAATATGGGTCATTGGTTCACTTTATGTTCAGCATGCTTCTCCTGGATAGCTTCATTTTCTTCTGTGGATGCAGTTTCTAGTCAATGCAAGTTTTTAAATCCCCAACCAGATCAGCCTCTTGAATTCTCTACCTAGCCAAGTGTCTGTCTAATAGGCATCTCAAATATATTCCAAAGTCATCATGGTCACAATATGTCTAGACTAAGCTTATCTGCTTTCCCCCAAATTTGGTCCCCTTCCTGCATTCAAAATCAACCATCCTCTCATCTGTGGTAGAAACTTGGCACTCAGCTTCATTTCTCCATATCTTTCACCCTTTATTCACTCAGTACCAAGATCTGCAAATCAAATTAATACCCATCACATTCATTCTTTCTTCCCCATCTTCATAGTCACTCTCCCACTTAGGCTATTCCTACTCCCTTTGTGGATCAGTTTAACTATCTCTGAGTAATCCTCCTGCTTAATCCCTATTTCTCACAATTGAAATTACTTTTTATTCTACAGTGGAATACTGTTTCAAAATGCGTATCCTATTGGATCACTCTGCTAGATATTCCCATTACCCAAGGAACAAAATTCATGGTTTTTATCTAGCATGATGCAGCTCCAACATCTTTGTTCACTCTGCTCATTTCAGACCTTCAATGCAGTTACAGAGAACTACTTATGAAGCAACATCACCTAATGACTGATAGCTAAATATTGGTGTCAGATAGACATGTGTTCAAAGTCCAGCTGACACTCTACTAATTTGTAACCTCACTTCTAAGACAGGATATGCTTCTCTCTCAGAGTACTCATTGCTCTACACTGCTGTGTAAATCTTCTTTGCTAGTAACCATTTTGCCACTGGAGTGTCCTTAAATCTTAGCATGCAGTAGGTAGTCAATACTTATTCAGCATATGAGTGAATAAGAAGAGCGAATGAATTCTTCAAGTGACATTGGGTTCATTTTTCCCTGGGGCCAAACGTTTCATCTTGACATCTATTTCTTACAGTCTTTTTCCCATGGTCATTCAGAGCTTTAGAATTCTCCCACAATTGTGTTCAGACTCAGACACATATGTTAGTCTAGGCATGTACTTTGAGTTTCTAGATTTCCTTCACTTAAAATTTCATTGTTGATACTTGTACAGGTCAGGTTTTCCATCACTGGGACAAAATAAATGACACAATTTAAAGACAGGCTTAGAAACTTGAGAGGAGATGCTAGAGTGGTGAACAGCAGAGAGAGAGAGAGCCCCTCCAAAATTTGATGTCCAGACACAGGAATATGGAAACACAAGAGAGAAGAAGGAGACAAGTGGGTCCCTGGGACCCAGGAAGGATCTGATGAAGAACTGAAGCCCACAGGGAGAGTGAATAAAGAATGAGGAAAGAGGTGGAAGGTGGTGCTTTCACCCTGAGCCCAGATGCACTGCATGGGAGAGGCAGCTCAAACTTGTAGGCACATGGTTACTACTGGTCACCCCAGCGATCTCCATGAAAAAACACACCAGTGGAGTAGAACAGTAGATACAGTGGACCGCAGTGGCTGGTGAGTTATTTGGGTTCAGACATCCCACAGGGGAAAGTGATGGCCCAGAAGCCATCTTGGAGAAGGGCCAAATGAGTTCAGAACTCACAGCAACTGCTGATTCCAACTAGTGGCTCCCAGCCAAGTTCAAACCAGCAGGAGTCACATAGACTGCTGCAGGCTGAATGGATTTGGTTTCAGCCTCATGGCCAAAAATTAGCCTGAACTATAGTAGAAATAAAAGTGTATTCTCACTGGGATCATCCACCACCCTACTGTAAAGCTACTGCTGGCCTGTGGGATTAATCAACATGGATCCGGACTCTGCCCATGTTGCCTACCAGTGACAGCAGAGACACATCTTGAAGTGGACATATTTTACTTTCTTTTTTTCCTTTTCTTGATTTTCTTTTCTTGTTTTGTTTTTTCTTCATTGTTTCTTCTTGTTTTTATATCAGTGTAAACATGGTTTCTAGTTTTTTGTTTGGTTCTTGTTTTTGTTTCTTCTTTCTCTCTTCTCCTCCTGTCTTATGCACCAGTTTCCCAAAGTTTGTGTGACCGTTCTTTGTCCTCCAGCTTTGTTTCTTATCTCTTTCTCTTCTTCTGTTTTCTCTATTTTTCCCCCTAATCGCTTTTAAATTTTCTCCTGAGGGTAAAATTGTCATGTTGTGGACTTACTTATTGCATACGATTTTCTGGCTCATTTTGGATTTTGCTACATAACCACAAGTCTAATTCATACGGTTAAAGGTGGCAAATTAATAGTTACCACAGTTTGTTATTTTCTAGGCTGTGTTTGATGCTATCATTATTGTTTATTGCACCACTTTAGCCAAAGTGACATAATTGTTCTAACAAGTTCTTCTTCTTGGTATACCAAGACTAAGATTCCTTACTAAGGGTCAGTGCCAAAGAACCAGGAGCTAGGCAAAGTAGGCAGCAACTGATCATCCCCATTAAACTGAAAACGTAGGATCTCGCAACAAACTCAAAACCCCAAAGCCAGCTACACATGAAAGACATCTGTAGGAAGTAATCATTTCCAAAGAATTCTAAAAGCTAGAAACAAAGCTACTTGCCATATGCAATGTATAAGCATCAACCCAGGAATTAAACTTAAAAAAAAAAAACAGAAAATGAGAAAACACTTAAACAAGATGCAACCCCAGACATTCAGCTCACCAAACACAAACCCAGGGGGCAATGAGGTGAAACAATCCAAAAGCCACCCTCCTGGATTCTGAAGCCGTAATAGCAGAAGTAACAAAGCTGGTGAACAAAGTTCTAGAAAAAATAAAATTGGAAATAATTTCTCAGACAATTACAGAGATGGTGACCATAATGAAAGACATGCTTACCGACTCTTAGCAGATACAGATAAAAAAGAATAGAGAAGCTTAGAAAAATGATGGAAACCATGGATGTACAACACAGAAAAGAAATGGAATCCATGAAACAGATTCAAACAGATGTCCAGGAGATTAAAAATTCCATTGACAGTATATGCAGCAAAATGAATCAATGTAAGGATAGCATGTCAGATACAGAAGGCAGGCTTGCTGTTAGAAATCATGGAAAGAAAGATCCAAAAGCTGCTAGATGATACAAAGAATAACATAAGATTGACTGGAGTCGGTGAAAAATCAGAAGGTAGTACAAATGACATAAAAAAATCTCTTCATAGACATCATGGCAGAAAACTTCCCAGGCAGGAAAAAAGAATCTGCTGTTCAGATAAGTGGGACATACAGAATTCCAATTAGGCATAGTCAAGATTCCAGAAATTCAACACAAAGACAGAGTATTAAAGGCTATTAGAAAAGAGAAATAAATCACCTATATAAGAAAGTCCATCAGAATCACAGCAAACTACTCAACACAAACCCTAAAATCAGAAAGAGCTTGAAGTATTTCAAGCCCTAAAAGAAAACAATGTCCAAATCAGATTGATGTACCCTGCAAAACTATCTTTCAAAATTGATGGAGAAATAAGACACTTTCATGACAAAGAACACCTGAGGAAATTCACAAACACAAAAATAGCACTCCAAAATGTTCTAAAGGGTATTCAAGAAGAAATAACAAGAATTACAATGCCGTAAACTCCAACAGAATGAATCCACCAGGCAAGGCAAACAAACAGATGGGGAAAAACGGGAGACAATAAAAGGAAAATAACATGGCAAGGATCAGTCAATTCATATCCGTGATAACCATAAATGCTAATGGTCTCAATTCGCTAATCAAAAGAAACAGACTGCCAGAATGATCAAGATGCAAGATCCAAAAATATGCTATATGCAAGAAACACATTTAATTAAAAAAGAAATGCATAGACTAAAAATCAAAGGATAGAAGACAATACTTCATGCAACAGAAAAAAGGAGGGGTGGTTATTCAGCTTGCAGACAAAATTGATTTCAAGCTAAGACTGATTAAGAGATACAAGGAAGCCCACTACATTTTTGTAAAAGGAACAATCCAAGAGAAAGAGAAAGAGATAACAATCATTACAAACATGAAAAATCAAATAAGCACTAATATATTTGTAATTGAGTACCTTAATACATCACTGTCACAAACAGACAAACTAGACAAAAAAATCAACAATAAAATATTAGAACTGAACCAAACTTTTGAACAAATGGACTTAGTAGATGTCTACATGGTGTTCCACCCCACAACATCAGAATACACATTCTTCTCAGCTGTACACAGAATGTTCTCTAAAATAGACCATATACTAGTTTATAGAACATGCTTAAGTAAATGCAAAGGATATGAAATTATCCCATGCATACTATCAGACCACAGTGCAATTAAATTGGAAATCAATGGCAAAAGAAACCACAAGAACTTCATAAACACATGGAAATTAAACAACACCCTCCTGAATAACCAATAGGTCACAGATGAAATTAAAGACAAAATTAGTTTCTACAATTAAAAGATAATGCCAATACAACATACCAGAACTTACAAGACACAATGAAAGCAGTCCTACGAGGGAAATTCATAGCCATGAATACCCATATCAGGAAAACAGAGTGGGCTCAAATGAACAATTTAATTATGAACCTCAAACTTCTAGGAAAAGAACAATCAAGCCCAAATCTTGTACCCAGGAGAAAATTATAAAGATCAGAGTAGAATTAATGCAATGGAGAATAGGAAAATAATATTAAGAATCAATGAATCAAAGAGTTGGTTCTTTGAAAGATTAAATAAAATTGACAAATTCTTAGCCAGTCTTACCAGAAAATGAAAGAAAAGACTCAAATCCACGCAATTAGAAATTAAAAGGGTGAAATCACAACAAAACCTGCAGAAATCCAGAAGATTATCTATTCCTACTTCAAGAACCTATATTCTAGTAAGATGAAAAATGTAGAAGAAATGGACAAATTCCTAGATATATGAGTTATCAAACATGAATTAAGAAGATATGAAGGTTCTAAAAAAAACCAGTATCAGTTGAGGAAATTGAAGATGTAATTAAAAACTTACCAACAAAGAAAAACTGAGGCTTTGATTAACTGCTAAATACTACAAGAAATTTACAAATGACCTAACACTGCTATTTCTCAAACTCTTTAATGAAATTGGAAGAGTAGCAATACTCCCAAATTCATTCCTTGAAGTAAGCATTACCCTGATACCAAAACCAGAGAAGGACCCAACCAAGAAAGAGAACTACAGGCCAATCTCTCTAATGAACATAGATGCAAAAATTCTCAATAAGATACTGACAAACAATGCAGAAAATTGTCAAGAATGTTATATACCATTACCAAGTAGATTCATCACAAGGATGCAGGGATGGCTCAACACATATAAATCAATAAAATGCAACACACCGTATTAACAGAGCCAAGGACAAAAACCATATGACCATCACAATAGATGCAGAAAAACTGTCTGACAAAGCCCAATACTCATTCAATGACAAAAATCCTACAGAAAACTGGAATACATAGTCTTGATCTCAATCTGATAAAAAACCATGTATGGCAATCCACCAGGCAACATCACAATGAATGGACAAAAACTGAATGCTTTCCCTCTAAAATCAGGAAAAAGACAAGAATGTCCACTGTCACCATTCTTATTCATTATAGTTATGGAAACATTAGCCAGAGCAATTAGACAAGAGAAAAATAAAAGAAATAAGGATAGGAAAGGAAGAAGTTAAATTATCATTATTTGTGGACAACATGATCCTGTACAAAGAAGACCTCCAAAACTTTCCCAAAATACTTTTAGATTTCTAGTAGCATACCTAGATACAAAGTCAACATTCAAAAATTAATAGCCTTCCTGCACATGAATAACAAACTCGCTGAGCAAGAAATCGGGGGAAAACACCTTTCACAATAGCATCAAAAAATACAAATACCTATGAATCAATCTAAGAAAGGAAGTAAAAGACTTCTGCATTGAAAACTACAGTACTCTGAAAAAGGAGTTTGAAGAGGATACCATAACATGGAAAGATAACCCTTTTTCTTGGATAGGAAGAACCAATACAGTGAAAATGGCTATACTTCCAAAGTTGTTATACAGACTTAATGCAATTCTGTTAAAAATTCCAATAGCATATCTCACAGAATTAGAGAAAACAATCCTAAAATTTGGAGCCAGAAGAGATCCAGAATAGCAAAAAAAAACAAAAAACAAAAAAAAAATTCTGGGCATCGAAGGTAAGGCAGGGGGCATCACAACCCCTAACTTGAAATTATACTACAAAGTTACTGTTATTTTAAAAAAAAAAAGCATGGTACCAGTGAAGAAAACAGACCCAAGGACCAAAAGAACTAATTAGAAGATGGAGAAAGAACTCCACACATACTTAGTGACCTTATATTCAACAAAGATGCCAGACACCCTCACTGGAAGAAAGGTAGTCTCTTTAACAAATGGTGCTGGAAAAACTGGCTTTCCACATACTGAAGATTAAAAGTAGACCCATGTCTTTCAACATGCACTAAACTAAAGTCCAAAATGGATGAAAGATCTGAATATTAAGACAGAAACATTAAATCTTCTGGAAGATAGAATAGGTAGAACTCTTGAAGACATTGGTTCAGGCAGACTTTATGAACAAAACCCCAATTGTACAAGAGCTATCACAAAGAATCAACAACTAGGATCTCATCTTATTAAAAAGCTTTTGCACAGAAAGAGAAACCACAAACAGAATGAAGAGATGACAGAGTGAAGAGAGATAGTTGTCCTCAGACAAAGGACTACTATCTAGACTATATAAAGAACTCAAAAAAATCAGATGCCCCAAACTTAAAGACCCAATAAAAAAAAGGGCATCTGAAATAAATACACACTTCTCAGACAAAAAAGTAGAAATATCAAATAAATATATGAGAAAATGTTCAACATCACTGTTCATTCATGAAATGTAAATTGCAGCAATGCTGAAATTCCATCTCGCCCCAATGACTATTATCAAGAGGTCAACCAATAACAAAATGCTGGGGTACTTGTCAGGGTAAAGGAACCCTTCTCCACTGTTGGTGAGAGTACAGGCTGGCACAACCATTGTGGAAATCAGTGTGGAGAATCCTCAAAAAGAGGCTCTATTTGACCCAGTTTTAATCCTCTGCTTGGTATCTTCCCCTGCAAAATTAAAAGCGTCATACCACAGTGATATATGCACTCCCATTTTATAGTGGCACAGTTTGTAAATCATGGCAACAGCCCAAATGTCCCATCAACTGACGAATGACTAAAGAAGATATATATATATATATGGAATGGAGTACTACTCTGACATAAAGGAAGATAAGTTTGAGACATTTCTAGTTAGATGAATGCACCTGGAGACCAAACTCTTCAATTAAATAAATTGGACACATGTGTGAATCCTGTTCTGATGTGAGAAACTGAAAGCATAAATAAGGACCAAAATGTATAACAGATATTTGGAAATAGGAAAAAAGGTTCAAATGGGAAGGGGAACTAGAGAAGGGAGAGGGCAAAAGGGAAAAAAATGAGAAAAGAAGGAAAAATGGAAACAACACTTTTGTAAATAAGGACAAAATGGGGTTGAAGAGAGGGTAGAGAAATGGGAAAAAAAAGAATCAAGCGATATCATGTACAGGTACAAATTACCTATGATGAACGTGATCACTTTGTGAACCTAAAATCTACCAATAAACTTAATAAAAAAATTTTAAGAAGAAAGAGAGGTTTAATTTGGTACATAGTTTCACAGGTTTCAGTCCATGGTCAGCTGATTCCAAGGCAGGAACATCATTGCAGAAGGGTATGGTGGAGCAAGTTACTCATTTCACGGAAGCCAAGAAGTAAAGCATGGGGGAAGAGTGCCAGTGGGAGACATACGCTCCTCCAAAGGCACACACCACAGTAACCCACCTCCCCCAGCTGTGCCCCACCTCCTAGCCGCACATTCTACTATGAACATTCCCATGATTCAATCACCCCTCCCAGAGGTTTATAATTCAGTCAAATTAACAATTAAGATTACCTGGCATATTTGTGCATTAAATGTACATTTAAATGCATATGCATTTACACTTCCAAGTATGTACAAAGGAGAAACTATAGCAAAACAGCAGAACCATGTAGACTTCTAGGCAATGTACGATGTATACACAATGGGTCTCTTTCTGTGTGGAATATGTTTACCCACTACATCCTAACATGAAATGGGAGCTTTGTGATGTTGTTACCAAGAACCCACTGTATAGGGATAAGAATAGACCAAGTCAGCTCAGCAGTCATATTTCCAAAAATCCAAAGGGTCAAAGGTAAGGTCAAAAGGTAAGGTGAAAATCAACAGCAGGGCTAAGAGTTCAGGGCATGAAAAGGATAAACTCGCACAAGAGTATATTGAGAACCAGAACAGAGGATCCTAGGGAATCATTATGAGTTATCTCATGACCATGGCTGACTTTCATCAGTTGGAGTACTGAGTATTTCATACTGCTGTGTTGACCTGACATAGGACTGATGAGAAGAGTCTGGCTACTAGTTCTTCCTAGCAGTTATGAACTTCTTGAAAAGACTAGGTGCCCTGAACAGCTCACATACCCCAGGGCCACTCTGAATGGGTCTCTAATAGCCATCTAGGTCTCTACTTCAGGACCAGCTTTCTCCCTGTCTTTCTATCATTCCTCATATCTATCTCCATAAACAGAAAGCAGAAAGTGGGGGAAACACTGGCATCCTGGCTTTAGGCATTAAAAGCTGCAGCTTCAGCAATGACCCAGGCATTATTAACTAGAAAGAAAACAATGCAACAGAGGCTGAAATACACGACTGGCAATCAGAGTTGAAATTGGGCCATTATTCTCTAGATGTGATTTACACATCTCACTGGTTTCTGAATTAAGTGAGTCCCAATTTATTATAGCAAGCCGAGTGATGGGTGATCTTTTAATATTGTGGAGATCTCTTAGCTCTTGACAAATAAAGCCACAGTAGCCACACAGTGGATTTTCTTTCATTCCCTGTGTAAAACTTCTGGGGAAATCTAGGTCATTGATAGTCTGCTACTTGATTTATAGCAATGACCAATTTCTAACTTGGTTTTATCTGATCTGCTCTGGAAAATATTTTCAGCCGCTCTGGGCAGTCCTGTTAAATTGTGCAGACTCACAATCATTTTTAAAATTCACTCAACCATCAAAGATTTGATTTGGTCTGCTTAATCTGTGCTGACCTCACTTTATTTTGCAAGGCCAAAGCCTCTGTATCCCAACCTACTGCTGAAGCTTTTCAGCTGTGCTTTGTGCTGCATTTTACCAACCACTTCCATATCTCTTACCTCATGCCACCGAGAGAGCAGGTATTGCCAAGGATGAGGAGACTCAAGTCTAGAATAATTATGTAACAAGTAGTGATGCCACTAGGTTAGAATGAGGATTCATGGCTAGATTGTCTTGAACCACCATATGACTCTAACACAGCATTCATACCTGCCCTTAGGAAGAGTAAAGATGTCAAGAAGAGGTCCTGTGCTTTCCCTTCACTCAGCCCTGATTTACATTAAGTCTGGAACTATGGATAATGTAAACATGGCTTTTGCCAAGGATGAAACAAATGATGTGCTGGTATTTAGGCCTCCCATCTGCACTGCGGGAAGACAGCAGATGTTCTTCATCAGCCCCTCCTTGCTCCCTCTGCCCTGCCTTTCTCAGATCCTGCAGCTGGATCTGACAGTATCCTACCCAGTGCCTGAGTTGGCCCAGACTGCAGTAGGAAGAATGTCCCAGCAAAAAAGCCAAACAAAGCTCTTCTCTGTCACCTGGGATATTTCTGCCATGAACAACCCTGGTCCCCACATTCAGACCTGACAATTTAGGAGGAAATACGAGGATTAAATTTGCTATAGTTAAATGTTTGACATCCCTGAATGCCCCTATGTTAAAGGCAGGCTTGGTCCCCAAACCTCAAAGCAATAGGACTAACCAACCATGGATTAAACTTCCAAAACTGTGAGCCACAATAAGCCTCTTTTCTTTATAGTCTGTTAACTACCTCAGGTATTTCATTATATGAATGGAAAGCTAACTACACACATTATCTCTCATGGGTGGTTCTTTCAGGTACATACCTACTACCTGATCCTTCTCAGATGGGCCTTACCCTACTGGGAGATGCTCTCGATTTCTGCCAGTTCTCCCTTTCTTGAGTAGACAGATCTAGTTCCAGACGGCCAGCTGCCCTCTCCTACCTCCCAGTTAGCAGTCGCTGCCCTTTGACCAGCCACTCCATTGATCATCAGCTCTATTATTGTGACTTAAGACTATTGCCCCATTGGTCAGTGAGCACCAGCTGTATATTCAAACCCAGCATTTGGGTTGGGCCAGTGACACGCATTCTTCTGTGGTCTCCACTCCCAGTCTGCCAATTCAAAGCCCGCTGGGGATTTATCCATAATACACTGTATTTACTTCCTTCCAAATATACTGTAAAATGCTCTAAGAAAATGCAACATAAATAGCAGCACTAGCAGGTAATTATTACTATTATATAGTATGCTTCATCTACAAACTTTTAAAAATAGTTTCTTATTAACACAGTAACCGTCCGTCATGCACTGGAAATATGACTTTATGTACAAAAAGGAACCCAGTTTCTAAAAGCAAATAAGGTACCATATTACTTTTATATTGCTTGAATCCTACCATCTCTTCATTTCTCTTTATGTATTTCCTGCCCCTACTTTCTGCTTTGGCTTGCAGACTCCACAGTCAATAACTATAATCACACCTTACGCACATGATCACTTCCTCACCTCTCTGTTCCTTTGTCATCCTCATTGGACAAAAACCCAATTCAGATTCAATCCAATACTTTGCCTTTTACTATCTAGTCTTACCTTCAATTCAGGATCCCTGGCCACAGGTGAGCCACTGGTAGTATCCAGAAGTCTGATAGCATCCTAAACCAACAACTCTTGAACTGTCCACATAAAGAAGGTGCCATTATTAACTTAGAAACACCAGATGTGTAAACCATCTCTTCTGCCAATATACCAGTTATTCAGTCCCTGTCTCTTGGGACAGATTGCTCACTGTCCCATGAAGTATATAATTCTAAATCAGGGAAGCTCTCAATGTCAAAGAATTATCCCCCTATCTTGTGTAGACAGCTGCCTTCCTAAAACTGACATTCATGGGTTGGTTTTGATCTTATTTTTAAGGCTAGTGCTACATTTGCGCTTCCAGTGCCAAATCAGATGGTAGCAAGTGGAACACAAACTTTTAAATTCTATTCCTTGCAAGGTAAGCAATCATACTGGAATTTTGGGGGAAAAAATTAAATCAACTGCCCGTAGTAATTCTAATTCAAGTTGACTTGTTCTGAGGAACCTACACCCCTCTACTACAGAGATTGGAACGTTATCAACTGGCTTTCCTTTGTTGTTTGTTTGTTTTGAGGTAGGGTGACCATGTGACTTCACCTGCAGGCAGTGTAACCTCCTTCTTTTCCCAGAAGGGCCTGGGAGTATGTTGCAGCCCCAGTAAGAATGAATGGCACAGCTACAAGAGCTAAATCCCTGATTTCCCCCATGAACAGTCCCCTTATCTCGTAAGCCTCCACTCTTGTCCCCATCCCTTTCTCCAGAAAGCTAAAAATCCCTTTCAGCTGTTGCTTCTCAGGTTTTCGGGTACTCACAGCCAAATTTACTCCTAACAGACAATTACACAGTCAATTAAAATTGTATTTATGAAGCATTTATAACAGCATGAGACAATGTTTATGAAAATGTTAAATGAAAATGCTCCATGTAAAATTTACCTAGAGTGTAATTACCACTCTATAAAATCTGTGCAAAGAAGATTCTCCATCATTTGTTTGGTGGTGAGATTACACACAATTTTTCCTCTTAAAATGTTAAAATATTTATTAGGTGTGATGTCCCATGCCTGGCATTCCATTCTCTCTTTAAATTATTTTACTTTTAAACTAGTCCAAATACTGTTGAGAATCAAAAGAAAAATAAAATTAAAAAATCCTTTATCCTGGAAATTCTAAAGGAAAAACATTAACTATGTTATAATTTGGGTTAAATCCACAAAGCAAATTTTGCCAGTGCTCTTTGTTCTGCTATCATCAACATTTTGATTAGTTAGTTAAGTAGAAAAAACTATGTAACAGAAGTTATATTAACTCTTTCTCCCAGTAATAAATATTTTAGATAACTCTGAGAAGGAAGGGTTAGGTATGAGTCTCATTTTCAGAGGCTGCAGTTCATGGTAGGGTAGAGTCATTGCTTTGGGGCCTGTGATGAGGCAGAACATCATAGTGGGAGTACTTGGGAAAGGAAACTATTCATGTCATGGTAGCCAGAAAGTAGCAAGAGAAACAGAAAGGGACTGAGATCCTAATCTCCCCACCAAAGGCACACCCCCAATAACCTCACTTTCTCCCACCAGACCCCACCTTTTAAAGTTTCCATTGCCTTCCAGGAGTGCCACAGCCTGATGATAAAACTCTTAACACATGAGCCTTTGGAGGACTCTGATAAAAACCATAGCAGAAGTCTAGTGGGAAATTAACAAATGAACCTCAGCCACCAAAAACTCAAATGATAACCGCTTGGCTGCACTGACTGTTGAAATATGAAAGGATAATGGCCAAGTTATATGATTTCAACATTGGGATGACAGGTTGCTGCTGGTCATAGAAATATCATTTTGGAGGAAGAAGCTATTAAAATGCAGATCCATTCAAACCCAGACTGATATTATGGCTTGCAGTTAATTAAATGCACCCCAATTGTGCGCAAACTGAATTTTAAAATGTAATCAAAATATATATTCCTGTCTGCTGGGATGTCATGCTGACTATCTTATTTCCTCAATGCCATGCTCCGTTTCGTGAAAGAAACTGCAGGAGGTTGTAATGTATTTTCTCCAGTAAGATGACATAGGCGTAAAAATATCTGGGCAGGTAAAAGTTTCCCTCAACTCAGGGTAAAGCAGAAAACTTGGCTGCATCCAGAATCGCCTTGGGGAAACAATCTGAGTGATTTTGGCAACATCGATGCCACAATCAGGCATTTGACTCAGCTGTCAGAGATGGGCAGGAAGTCGTCTTTCTCTGGAGTTGCTCGAGGAAAGGTGGGGCTTCCAGGGCGGCCAGAAAAGCTGTTACGTTGCAGAACCTTTGGTTTTCTTTGGACTCTACACACATGGCCCGGGATGCACTCCCAAGCTTCAAGGAGCATATTTATGGCCACTGCCTTCACTGTGACATCAGTTAATCTCATTTACTTGCTCGAGCCCCAAGGAGCACATTCCTGTCACATACAGACAGTAGGAATTCCAAGCCACTGTCTCCAGCTCCTCCTCCCGCGGTGTCCACTGTGGTGTGGGGTGGGAAAAGAAGTAGGTAAAAGAGCGGGTGAGGAGCAAGGTGCCTGCTTCCTCATGTTGATGCTAACTTGCTTTCATGCTTTGCATCCCTTCTGCACAGCTCATAGACACCAGTAGTTCCCTCAGCATCCGCACTGGGGCTATTGAGCAGATAAGAAGACTGAATGAAATGTAGCTATTTCGGGGCTTTGTGAATCCTTCCAGCTTTCTGACTACTGCTTGCCAAACCACTAGCATTTTAGGAGGTAAAACCATCTCTAAGGCAGTCCTTTTTCTTACTTGATCCAAACAGTTTTGAGTGCTCCCGGGCTTGGATAGCATATGGCCAGATGTAAAGTTCAACAGACAATTCAGAATGTTAAGCAAGAGGTGCTGTTCACCAAGGCATGCATATTCTGGGCATCAGCATTTTTATTCAAATAGGCAGAAAGAATCTATCAGAACTAAGTACCAATACATAACCATCCACCTATAAGTATTGTTACCATGGGACGTATTGATGCTAGCAAAAGAGTTTAAGGAAAATGACTAAACCAATACTCCGTGGTTACAACTATCATAATTCCTTAATTCAGTAATATGCTTTTGAATCTTCCCCTACAGTATACTGTTGAAATGTCAATGCTCTTACAATTAAGGCATACATTTTTTTAATGTGCTAGTGTTTCATCTTTACTTTTCCAAAAACCTACAGTTGGAAATCAATAAATAAATAGGCAAGAAAACAAGCACAGACAACTCTGATTCCAGTTTCTCCCTATTTTGTACCCTGCAATCATCCTTAATGCTAACTCTTAACTGATGAGGCCAAAAGACAGTCCTCTCTTTTACAAAGGCCTGGATTTCTACATTTCCTGTTTGATGCACACTGGTCTGCTTTGAGATGTCTGCTTTTCTACCAAGACTCTTGTGATAAAGAATTTACATGGCAGAGAAAGTTAACAAGCCATCCAAATTTATGTTCTTCCATAGAATGGTGGTAACCCTGGAAACCACCACCCAGGAGACAGACACCAGATTTCCCTCCTTTTGCAGCTAGGTGTGGCCAGAAGACTGGTTCTCTAAACAATGAGAGGAAGTGATGCAAGTCGCATCACTTCCAATCCAAGGTAGTAAAGAAGTGAGAATACCTTCTTCACCCTCTCTGGCTCTTCTTTGACATGCTGGAGGCAAAGGCTTCCCTGGGCTGTGGCAGAATCACACTAACAGTAGAAACCTGAGTCATCACCTGGAAGAAAGTTGTTTACTGACAAGAAGTGCCTGCATTAAGGCGTTAAGTGGTAGAAAATGCTTTCAAAAGAATAACACCATTGGAATTGGGGGCTTATTTACATACTACAAATTATATTTTAAATTGTGTATATTATTTCAATACAGCAAATGCCTAGTAATCAGCACTACAGACCTACAAGATGCAGAGGTCATGTGTCCATGAGGCCTACCCTGTTCAATACCACATATCATGTTAATTATACAGAATTATTTTAATAGTAGCAATGTCATTAAAATTGTCAGAAGAGACTAAAATAAGAGTAGACCAGGCATGGTGGTACACACCTGTAATCACAGCACTCTGGGAGGCTGAGGCAGGAGGATCATAAATTTAATCCCAGCCTGGGCAACTTGATGACCTAGTAAGACTCTCTTAAAATTAAAAAAAAATTTTTTTTTAAAAGATTGGGGAATGCAACTCAGAGTGAAGGCCTTAGTTTCATTCTCCAGTACTGCAAAAACTAAAACAAAATTAAGACTAGGATTACCACACAGTTTTGGGGAGACACATTCAAAGCCTCTTGCTCCCTCCCCCAGTGAAAAGAATATGGGGACTGTATTTGCACAAATGGACCCTCCAAGGTAGCATCTGACAACTGTCATTCCTTTGGCAAATTCACTAGCATTGGGATGCCAAGCTGGGCAGTTACAAATGACTCAATCATCAGGAACTCTAAACTGTTGGATATCAACTCTCCCAGTGACCACTCTTCATTTGTTCAGGAGAAATGATAGAGGAAGTAGCAGCTGCTTGTTGCTTCTTAGCACCATGTCCATTTTGGGGCTCTTCCTACAGGTCAAGTACCACTCCAGGTCACTTCACTAACCCTAACATCCCACAGCTCAATTATCTGCAATCTGAAGAAATCAAGGTAGCTATTCATTTCTAAGTAATATATTTCTATTACTACGCTTTGATGGTCTAGTTTTAGATACTGTCCTGTGAACCTCTTCCCGGACCAATACCTATCTCATCCTGCTGCATGGCTGGATCTTGAGCTCTCCCTTCATCACCATCCTGAGGATTGTCTTCCCATTTTCTTGTCTGAGCTTGCTTTTAAGGAACTGCTTTCTCCCTGTTGGGTTCCCCAGCCCCAGCTGGTGCTACACCTTTAGGACAACAGACTTGCCTGCAACTGGAGTTATGCATGTCCCCTGGAGCCCGTCCCATCAACACCCTGCTTTCTTGGCCTTCCTACCAGCTCCCATCCCATCATACCATCAGCCACAATGAATCAGACTGGATGCCTTTACTGCTTTGAACAGTCTGAGTTCTTACAGCTCATTCCCCACGTGCCACTCATCACCACAGACAATGACACCTCAGCTGACTGTCCATATCAAGGATTTGGGTGCTAAAACAACACTTTCCCCTCCAAGGTAGGTAGCATCCCCTGTTAAAGAACACAGAGTCTCCCCCGAGTGATAAAACACAAAACAAAATATTCTGTACTGAATACTCCATTCCTAAAAGTGTTTAATAAAAGATTATAAAATAGATCTGTAGAGAACAACAAGATCAACAAAAACCTCTATAGCTTTAAAAATTCTATTTTAAGCAAATACAGAGAAAGACAAAGCTGAGATGACAAATAGGCTTTTCAAGTACTAATATCACTCAGTTTGAAATAGTGGCTTCACCTGGGACAGGGTTGACCAAGATTCTGAGGCCCAGTCTGAGCTGAGCAGGAAATGCTTCCATGATGAACTCATGACACACAGGGCCAAGAAAAGGATGGCAGCAAGGGAGCCCTGCATTTGCCAAACCTGCAGGTCATCTGCACGGGCTTTTGAGTTCAACTCTGGACTCCCATTCCTGGTCTTGTGCCTGTAGTATTTAACCTCCTGAAGTTAACATTCCTCACTTACCAAAGCAATGGTGATAATACCTCTAATACAGTATCAATGTTCTCATTAAATGAGGTAATTTTCCAAAAAGATTTACCATAATATATACTATATATTAAGTGCCCTATAAGAGGAACTTTTACATTAGTTCTTTTGTCCTTAAGTCGGTTCTTAGATGTAAATTCCCTGAAGTACTCTCTCTGGTGAAAAGATTTGTTTACATTGATCCTCCACCCTCTCTCAAATCCATAAACCTAAGGTTGGTGTGTAAGAAGTGTTGAGTAAGCCGGGCATGGTGGCGCACACCTTTAATTCCAGCACTCGGGAGGCTGAGGTAGGCGGAGCGTTGTGAGTTCGAGGCCGGCTTGGGCTACAACGCGGCGCAAGGCCGACCTGAGCTACATAGTGCGACCCTGCCTCAAAAAAACCAGGGCCGGGAGTTTGGCTCAGTGGCTTAAGCGCCTGCCCTGGCAGGCACAAGGCTGTGAGTTCAATCCCTGGTGCCGCAAAAAAAAAAAAAAAAAAAAAGTGTTGAGTAGCGAGGAAGTGATGAGAAAAGCAGCATTTCTGCCTGGCAAACTTTTCCCCAACAACAGACTACACTGGTAGGCAATGGGGAATCTGAGCAGCACCAAACACAATTCTTAGCTTTCCCTAAAAATAAGTGCACAGATTGAGTCACTCCATTATTCCCAGGCTCCTCTGAAAGTCGAAAAAGATGTCACATTGTCCAGAAATAACCTCCACATTTCACCTCTAAATCGGCTCTCTGAGGGCTTGACAGCCTTTATCTACATGGAGGAAGGTGCCGCTGCTGGGTTGCAGCACACAGAGTAAGATTTAAAGGGTTAGAAAAACTAAAGGTGACCACTGCATGAAAAGCCCAGAGGGCCACACCAGAAGCCTCAGGAGTGTTCCAGCCTTGGCTGATGAACACTAAGGGGCTTGCAGGGGCTTCCCTCAGCCTGCCTTCATTCTGCCACGAGCTGCTCCAGAGAGGGCACCATCTCTGGGGGCTCCCTGCCACCAAGGGATCAAGTCTCAGGGGCCACCTGGAACACTGGTCTGTGATCCAGGCAGCACCCTTGTCCTGCCGGTCTTATTCTTCAACAGCTCCAGAAATACTGGGCTTCAGGGCACCTCCAGAAGTTGCGCTGCTGTGTCATTTACACTGTGACTTTGCCCATGCGCTTCCTTTAGCCCACAAGAACAAAACGCTCACCTTGGCCCCACACCACCCGGTCTAGGTTCCTTTGTGTCTTGGGGAGGCCAGGAGGGGCCAGAATTGGACAAGGGATCTGTGATTCTCCGTGGATCAGGTGGCGTGAACTGCAAGATGGGGAACCTGGGGAGCAAAGCAGGGCAGCAGGACAGGGAGACTAGAGCAGCAGGAAGGGCTGTCATAGAGAGTGGAGGGAGGGTGTGGGCTCCAGCCATAGACCTGGATGACTGAGGACAAACTGCTCACCGAAGCTTCTGCTTTCTCCAAGGTAAATCACACCTGTCCTGCTCATTGATTTGCAGAAAACATAGCAAGGTGAGTGAATCTGGTAAACTCAGGCAGCTGCTACCCCACCAGGAATGTTTGGGTCTTTACTGATGATAAGCCAGGAACAGCTTAGAGTGCTGAACAAAACATAGACAGCAAGTATGGCGGGTAGCTGAGCAGTGCCCTGAATGCCTGTGAGGCAGGGCACAGCCTTTCTCATGGTGTTCAACTGGGCTTGGGAGGAGATGCTTAATACTGGTGACAACTTCTTGTGAAATGCTGTATGGCCTGCACTTTTCCAGATAAAAGGCTTCAGCCAGAGACACAGCTATAGAATAGTGAGGGTTCTGAGGCTATAAAGGAAGCTGTGAGTGTGAAAACAGCACTAAGGGTTGAGCCAAATGGCACCCACCGTTCTCCCCCCATTTCCCAGACCATTTCCCTTGAGGCCCAGTGTCCACTGCCATATCCGGAAGCAGAGTAGGGTATAAATGTCCATCACTGTGAGATGCGGGGTCCACCTAACAACACACAGAGACATTCGTATGGGTTAAATTGTGTTGACCCAGAAAAGACAGGCTCAAATCCTAACTCCCAGTTCCTCAGAAGATGACCTGACATGCAGACAGTCTTTACAGAGGTATCAGGTCACAAAGGTGCCATTAAAGCAGCCCCCATACTATGATTGGTGTCCTGACACAAAGGGAAAATGTGAACACACAGACACACACAGAAGGAAATGATGTGATGAGATAAGATGACTTTCAACAAGCCAACAAGAGGCCAGGGACAGAGCCTTCTCCCTCGGAAGAAAGCAACTCTGCCGAGGCCTTGATTTCAGACTGTCAGCCTCTAGCACTCTGAGACCATAAATTGCAGGTGAGAAAAAGAGACAGGAAGTTAGGTTTTATGTTCCTTTTTGTTACCTGGTCTATTTTCATCAGTAGACTACAGCACCTTTGCTAGCCCATGTTGCACTATGTGATTTAGAGACAGTTCTCTTTCCTTCAGACACCTTTCTGGAACCTGCTGGAAAAGTGCCCTAACAAATACAGGAGGCTACATGGACCTCAGGTGAATAGGCCTCCAGTAGCAGCCAGGTCAAATGACAATGCCAGGCTAAGCCCTGACTGTAAAGAAGCTTTGCAGAGATGTTAGGTTGGAAGTTTCCTTTACACACATCTCGTTACCTCCTGCCCAAGGAAGACAGCCCTAAGCCATCTGGTGTTCTTTCCCAAACACCCAAATGCTGCTTCACAGATTCTCCCTAAGACAGCACGACAGCCATTATCTATCAGAGTTTGCATAAGAGAGGAAAATTATCTGCTATCCCAGGTTTGTGGCTTTACCCTTTTTCAGAAAGGTGTATTCTCAAAATATATATATATATATATATATATTTTTTTTTTTTAAAAACATCTCCAAGCATCAAAAGAATAATAAGGAATGAATCTCTCCAGTGGTGAAAATGTAGAAAATACATTTGGTCAGGTAAACCCCACTCTATACATCAGTGGTTCTCACAGCGGGTTATTTTGTCATGCACGGGACATCTGATGATGTCCAGAGATCTTTGTGACTGTCACAGTGGGAAACAGGGGAAGTCGCTGCTATCCAATGGGTAGACACCAGGTATTCTACAAAACAACCTACAATGCACGGGATAGCCCCCTACAGCATAGGTATCTGGTCCAAAATGTTAATGGTACCATGGTGAAAAACCTTGTACCTCAAGACTTGCTTCCCATTCTCCAAGAAGCTGCTCAAAAGCAGTTCACACAGAGAATTTCAGGGTCAAGTACATGTATGACCAAGGAAGCAAAATCCATCCATCCTGCAGAGTGAGCCACCACGAGTATCCACAATGCTTGGTACACCATGTTCACCTGGTCAGCCCAAGCACTGTATTTTATTTTTTACTTGATTTCACAATTGTACCTCTTCCATTTCCCCAAACATTGGGCAATCTGAAAAAATACCAAGGCAACAAAGAACTTGTGGAAATTTCCAGGCAGACAAAATGAAAATGGTAGCTGGTCTTTTGAATAAAGAACAAAAGGGGACACAGCAAGAGCATCTGATGATTCAGAGGCCCAGATAGATCCTGCTACTGTTGGTCATTTGCAGCTTTTCTTTACGGTCAATTTATTTGAAATCCAAGGCATTGGTCCATGGGTCCCATGAAGTGACAGACCCTCCACGAAGGCCTCATGAACCCAGGACGTTTGGCTGGAAACCACTCCTCCCTGGCCTCTTGCTCAGCCTTGGGGAATGTGGCTGGCATGTTCTCTGACCTCCAGTCCAACACTACATCCTGGGAGAGGAAAAAAACTGTTCTGGCAAATTCCAGGGATTAAAGAAAATTCATCTGAAAAATCTGTAGTGCTTTTCCTCTATCCTTATTTCTTTTTAATAGATCAAAAATATTTTTTTAAGTGTATTGCTTCAGTTTTAGATGGGAAAACCATTATCTCTAAGAGATCAGCTTTTCTGGCTTTTGAAAGAAGACAACACACAGTTGATTTAGGTGGTGAGGATAGAATGGGAAACCCCTATTGCAGTAAAGCTCACATGCTAGCTCTGCAGTAAATATAAGTCCCTTCTTGTGGTGCCCAGAAAACAGTGAAAAAGATGCCTGAAGTGCCTTGTTTGGGATGGGCAGCAATGCAACATTTAATTCTTTAGCTAAAAGATTCTCAGAGCCTTATTTGCAAATATAACTACAGATGTCCTATTTAGGAGGTAGGGGCCAGCAGTTTTTCTGTAAATAGTCAGTTAGTAAATATTTGAGGCTTTGCAGGGCCATATGATCTCTGCTGCAGTGACCTAACTCTACTAATCCGGCACAAACTCAGTCACAGACAGCACAGAAGTGAATAGGCATGGCTTTATTTGTGGAGGATGAAATTTGGATTTCATATCATTTTCATGTGTTACTAAATATCCTTTTAATGTTTTACAATCATTAAAAAATGTGAAAACCATGCATTACCCACAGGCCTTATAAAAATAGGCTGCTGGCCAGATTTGGTTCATGGGCTCTTGTTTGCTGGTGTTTGGCCTAGGTGAAAAAAATTCCAAGTTTTGTTCATTCTTCCTTCAGAAATTGTTATCTAAAATTGACTTTACTGTTTGTCTCATTGCAGTTCTGAAATCACAATAGTAAAATAAGGGAACAAAAAAAAACCAAAAGAGACCAATCTACTATACCACCACTTTCCACCGAAGTATCCAGGCTGAGAGTGATATGCACGTGACCACTGTGCTGCAATATGCCATAATGCCACTATGCACACTATATGTTCAACACAGTATAAGATCTATGGCTTGCTGATGGCTAGCATTTCAATGTTATTTTTAAACTCACCCAGTGTGAAGAATCTCCTCGTTTAGTCTTTGAAGTTTTATATTATTTGCTGTAGTTTGGAATTTGCGAGGAAAACAATTACATACAGGATACATAATTTATACTAGTATTTTATGCTAGCCACCCAAAGTCAAATACAAGAAGTGCAGGAAATATGTCTATATGCTAAAGACCTAGAGAATCCAGATGAGGGACTGGATCCCATGGCAATATCATGCATGAGTTCAGCTGAAGACCTAGAGCCCGTAACAATACCTCCCACAAGTCCAACTGGAGGCCTAGAGCCCACAATGACTCTTGCAAGTCTGTTTCATAGATCTGCGCTGGGAAGGCCCAAAGGTCAGCATTGGAAGTTAGAAAATCTGTGCCAGTGAGGTGAAGGATCTGTGCCAGTAGGCTGAGGCTTCTGCACAGGAGCCAAGAAGTGATGCTCAAAATACGAACCCTGAAAACACCACAGCCATCCACAGCGACGACAAGGTCTGAGCTCCTCGAATGATGACAACGGCCAAGTTCGTGTCAGGAAGCCAGCATGACACACTGCTTCTGCAGACGGTACTTAGGTGTTTACTAGGGAAAAGCACTTGTTACTGAGTTATGAGGGGTTCTCATGAGGAATCAGTTCCCAACAACAGCTAGGAAACCCAGTTTCCTATTTTGGTCCACTCTCCCACAGTTAACTGATTCTGAGAGTATCAAAATTGAGATACAAGGTGGGCCAAATGGAAGAAGAACTTACATTTCAGTGTTAGACAATTTTAAAAAAATAGTGCTTCCTAGAATTTTGGGAATGGGGAGCTGTTCTGCATCCTAATTTTGCTGGTGACTGCACAGATTGTACATGTGTTAAAATTCAGACATCAAAAAATTGAGTCAGTTGTGCTCTCTGTTCATTACTTTTTCTTTCTTTCTTTCTTTTTTTTGAAAGCACTTGAAGTTTTTACTTCTCACAGAGAACTCACGAGTTCCCTTAGCATGCTGGACAAGCAAGTGAGTTAAGTAGCAACCTTGACTCTGACCCCAGGCTACGATTTACTTACAGGGTTCAGATCCCAGAGAGCCCAGGCTTCTATAACAAATGGGCTTCTGGCAGCCCCGTCTCACCAATCAGCCCAACAAACATAAAGGTATCACCATTCACTCAGCTCCCAATGGGAACCTCCCTCCACCCCACCCCCACTACCACCTCTACAGTTAAATCAAATATGCCATGAAAGGCACAAGTGTAAAACTAGTGGCCCAGGCTGGGGGCTGAGGGAGAGGAGGGTTTGGGGTAGGGAATGAATCCAGCCCACACTGTGTTACGATCTCATTACGTTTGGTTTGGCCCACACAGTGTTTAAATTGTGAACATTTAAATAGCAACAGATTTCTTTCAAGGGCTGGATTTCCAGGTTTTCTTGAAAAAAAGTAGAAAATCCTGGGTCTGTATTTCCATAAAGTACCAATCAGCCGGAGTTGGGGTTCCCGTATCACCCCCTGGGGAGCCTGGTCCCCCTCATTTAGAATAGTCCCAAGAGCTCAGTCATCAGTGGGCACCTGTGCTCATCTAGGGATTGACTCCCTAACTTAAGGATTTCATAGGGTGTCTGCCACATGGACACTCAGGAACTGGAGGACTTCCCTTCCTCCTCTTAAGAGGGGCTTCAGGATGAAGTGGACACCTTTCACTCAAATTCTGAGGCCCTAGATTGCTCTGTCTCCCATGGGGGAAATGACCCATTTTGCTCAGGGAAGCCTAGAAAAGGCCTCTCCACAGCTAATCCAGGTGCTCCCAGCTTTGCTCTGTGAACCCAGGCTTAGTAGGGATGAAAACTGGAACTAACCAGCAGCAGGAAGGGGCCTGCCAAGACAGAGAGATGGAGACTCTGGGAAGAGGAGTGGGAGGCGGGACATTGAGGAATTAAAATTGCTTTCACCTTCGCCTCCTCTCCTCTGGGTTCCAAGGCAGCACTTCCTCTTCATTCTCCCCCATCAGATCCAATACTGATCTGATATCCTTCATTCTCACTATGAATAAGATGGGGAAGGATCAGGCTATGAAGCTCTCATTTCTAGTAGTTGGGAGGATTAGAGTTTATTCTCCCGGAGATCTTCTCACCCAGCTCCACAAATTCATCCCTCCTCTTGTGAGTATCCTGCAGTTCTGTTGTTTTGCTGGATTAACAGCACTGGATTTTGAGCACATGTGCTCAGACGTCAATGTTCCTGAACAAAGCTGTTTGCAAACCACCTGGAAAAGTGCTGCTTACAGGTGCTGGGAGTACTGCTATTCCAAAGCAAGTTTTGCTTACCTGGGTAACCACTTGCTGAAAGACTGCTCACGTTAACCTTGAGTTTTTCATATATATTTCACAGTTTCAGAAAATTTTTGAAGACTTCACATGCCATTAGAAGTAGAAAGAGTTATCAGCTGAAGATGACAAGACAGGCCATACAAACTCAGTGGAAGACTAGAGGAAGACTCTAGTCTGACTCCGTGCCACTCAGCTAAGAGACACATTTCCCTAAATCTCAGCCTCGCTATTACATCACACGAGGGACACGCACACTATCATAGATACCCAAATCCTGACACTTCGTCTGGTATTTACTGCCCTCAACCATGTCAACAGGAGCACTCACATGCAGAGAAAGAAAATTCCCTGCCTACAGCCCAAGGGGTTAAGTTTTCAAGTGAATGTTTTTCTCTCAAGAATAACATTTTTTGGTAACCCTCAAAGTTTTAAGTTTCAGTCCTGGATTTAAGAATACAGAGGGTACTTAGAAGACTGGTTATAATTTAGCAGAGGGGAAATATCCCACCCACCTAGTATAATTTAGACTAGCAAAAAGGCTTTTTTCCTCTCTCTCTCAGCAAAAAAGGGCAGGTTTTATAAAGATATTTGGTCACGCACAGACCATCAGAGCCCAGAAACCCTCCGGGTAATGAAGTCCTCTGCTGCTATAGAAGTGATGAGCAGAAAGATGCGCTCTGAAGTCTGGCTTGAGGCCTTTTCACCTACAGCTGGAGCTGTTACCTGAGAACTTAAATGGCTTTTCTTTCCTTTTGCAAATTTTTTGAGGGAAGGGTACCAGCGTCTCCATCCCTTTCTCACAGCTAAACTCATATGACACTATAGAAACCTTGATACCAGGGTCAAAGACTAACCCAAAGTGTGTGGTCAAGCATTATGAAAACAGGGTATAGTCCTCTTATTCTTCATGGGTATGGGTATTTAATAATCCTTGTGAACTTTTGCGGGGAGACAATGCTGGTGATCGAACCCCAGACCACATGCATACAAGGTGAGCAGCTCTACCACTGAGCTACATTTCCGGCCCTCTTGATGAACATCTTAAATGAACCCATGACTACTGAAAAATACTGAGGTAATCATTAACCAGGGGCCCAGGAAGGCCCGACATGCACTTCCCCACACCAACCAACCTCTGCTCCTCTTGGCATTTCCTGCTAGAAATAGATCTCAGCTGTGTGGAATCTCAAACCCAGAGTGCTCCAGAGTGACCTTTTCTCTACAAAGTCCCCTGTGCTGTGTGGCGTGTCACTCACAGTCTGTCCTTGTTCTCTTAGGCCTCATTCAGTACAGTGCGCCCTCTGTGCTCTGTGTTTCAAGAAAAATAAGAGACTGGGTGAGGCTGAATCCTTCCAGAAATGAAGTGCTGACTCAAACAATGGATGCTACAAACAAGGGTGAGGGAAATCTGGATGAGATCCTTAAGAAAAGAAACTCCTCTGGACTGTGTCAATGATATGCCATATTTGTGCATATGGAAGGGCTTAGGAGAACTGTTAACCACCAGCAAGTACAAGAGCATCACTTGCTACACCTCCTGGCATCCCAGTAGAGTTGCCCATGGGAGAAGCACCACACTGTGTACTAGCAACTTCAGGTTGGAGAAGGTGTGTGGACTGGGGATGTTTGTTTTAAATGAGACTTCATTAGCTGATAACGTGATAGGACCTTTCTACAGCACCTTCATATCGTGACACACCAGTCTCAAAGGGACTCCCACTGGACTGCTGAATACCTTCTGTACCGCACAGTTTATCTCCCTGAATGGTCCCTAACACGTCTCCATGGGAATTATGTAGCCCATATTTTTGGTTAGCCAAGCCCAGGCAATCTGTTCAGCCAATTCCAAATAAACATTCCCAACTTGCTCAACCAGTCTGTATTGGTGAGCTTTTTTGTTGCTGGGACAAACAACCTGGTACACACAACTTGAAAGAGAAAAGATTTATTTTGCCAAATGGTTCCAGTCTATGGTCAGGCTAGCTCCAAAGCAACAACATCATAGCGGAAGGGTGTGGCAAAGAAAGCTGCTAGAGGCATCGGAAGTAGTGTGCAAGGGAAGAGCCCAAGAGAAAGGGGCTGGAATCAGATGTAGTCACCCCCACAACTCATGCAGACCTACCCAGAACTGCGCTCTACTAATCTCATAGGCAACTCTCAAATCAATCAAACTGACAACCAATCCCACAATCCCAAACAAACCCTCCTAATCTATTGAGCCAATCTCAGAAAACTTCTTTCAAAGGTGTCATAAAATGTCCAAAAGAGAGAAATTTCATGTTATTTAAATAGATCAAAGTAAGCACCCAAGACAAAGCTTTCCTCTTGATTACCCACGTGATGTGAGACCACAAGTGCATCGCTTTCAAACTGGATGGTGTTTTAGATTCTTGCTAATAAGACTGAAATTTAGTCTTTTATTCTATTGTGTCTCTTTAGATATGCATACCACAGAGACTCCTGGGCATGACACAGTGGGCATGTAGCACTTAAAAAGACACAAGCACTAATCTCTCTTTACTGTTGATCCCCTAACACTTTACCAGTGGGTCCAATGTTCCTGAAAACAGTAGCTGTGGCTAGGAAGAGCATCACCTAGGAACTTGTTGTAAACGCGACAAGCTCAGGCTCCTTCCCAATATAATGCATCAGGCCTTATGGGAGTGTAAGCCAACCAGTGATCCATATTTTCAAGAGCACTTAAGGTGATCCTAAAAAAGTTTGAGAACTGCTATTCTATACCATGTCTAGCAAAATATATAAGTGCTGAGGCCAACAGGGTCTCCCTATATTGTCTATTATAGTACTTGAAGCTGTTTACAAATCAGATCATCTCAAACATCCTGGCTGATATGAGATAGGCTCAAGTTTGTATATGGGATTTACAGGTCAGATTTGAATACCTTGGGTAAATGTTCTTAAATATTCTTCTATAATAACAGGAATTTCCAACATCAAGGTTCTGACTATCTTTTAGACTCTTCTGTTAATTTAGAAAGCAATCATCTGCCTAGATGTGAATATTTTGAGTTATGAAAATGTCCATGATTACAAGGGGCTCACTTAGCATCAAAAGATTTAGCCAACGAGCACTATTTTCCAATAATCCAAACATTTGGGCACCAAACAGACAATGCCCCGTCATAAATGTAGTCTGATTTTGTAATATTATGAAAAGACCTAGGGGCTGCTCACAGGACTACTTCGTGGTATCCTTATGAAATCCAAATAAATCAATGCATATGGAAAGCACATTGTAAAGTTCAAAGCTCTACCTACATCTAAAGGTCACAAAATGTCGACTTGTTGACCAAAAGGAATTGCATTGTAACCACAAATCTTTTTACAACTAATTGATATTCTTTGTTTTAAATAGGAGAGCCTACATTTAAAAATCAGATTGCTGGTTTCTCTTGAAAGTGAGTTAGTGTGGTAACACAGAACCTAAATGCTCACATGGCAAAAATGAACTGCAGCTTAACTGAGAAGGGGCATCTGTTTCTCAGGGCCTCACTTTCTACTCAATCTGTGTCCTTCGGTTAAGACACACACTGGCCCCCAGAGCCTAACGAGTTTGCAACTCATGGCCACTGCCAACTTTCATCATTATTATTACTATCCTTAGGCACTGAAAATGCTCAGTGATTCATGTTTAGCTGAAATTTCCTAGTTGGCAAAAATATGGAGGTTAATGGAATTAACCTTTGTATCTGCTTTCTATTCAAAGATATATAAATTATGAGTTGTTTACTTGCTTATAATAAATAGAAAGCTTCTGTGTTCGTACTGTATACCTGCCCTGAGCATCTCCCACAAAATCTTTCAAATTACCCTGACAACAATTCCATGAAGTGGATTTTACCATTATGCCCATTTTACAGATGAGGGAATGGAGGGACAAGGACATCATGCAGACAATAATGAAAAGGCCAGCCTTCACGACACTATCATCCATGCTTATAACTATTCTGCCAGATGGTGTGAGGCACTTGGATTCTGATTCTGTGCATCAATGCCCAGTTGCTGTCTCAGTCAAGGACACACCATGCAACAACCAATTCTCACTGCCAAGAAAGTTGATCAACATCCCCAAAAGGGATCAATGATGAAATACGAGTAGTTCAAAAGACCAACAGCAGTGGTCACAAAAGTGCTGGACAGTCCATTCCCACAGAAATGTAAAAGCAACCTCTTCTGAG
This sequence comes from Dasyprocta punctata, assembly GCA_004363535.1. Lineage (NCBI taxonomy): Eukaryota > Metazoa > Chordata > Mammalia > Rodentia > Dasyproctidae > Dasyprocta > Dasyprocta punctata. The sequence goes on along the minus strand of RJWM01003500.1, from coordinate 63,086 downwards.
CCCTGGTTTTTCTTTCGATATTGACAGATCATAGAAACTCACAACTCCTTTTGCTTGGCTTTTCAGTGATAACTTAAAAAAAAAAAAAAGAAAGAAAGAAAAGATATCTCCTCTATTTTTCAGGGCACTAAAAGTTTGCCAGACCAGTTGTTCTTTGTCCCAAGAGACAAAAGCCTAAAATATTCAGAGGAACAAATAAGTGATCAGAGAGGTATATGACCTTTAAACATGCTTGTGCAAGGCTGTCCTGGCACTTGCAGCCAAAGCAATGACCTCGAGAGGGCTCAAAGCGTCACCTATCCACTGGGTGACCCTACAAACATTCAAGAAAAATCCTTCCTCAGCACTAATATCCCTAGCAAGTCATTTTGTAAACTTTAACATAGAACTTTAGAAGCAGAGTGTCACCCATGTCTCTAAAGTGGAAATAGATAACAGATGACTGTTTAGGATATTAAATTCTCCAAGCCTCTGCCAGCTATCTGGCAATAACACAGAGTCTACAAAGGACATATATAAGCATGATCCTCACAAGAATCACAGTGTTTGTTATTGCAGGGCTTTTGTTTGGGTCTCTAACCTCTCCAAGGGATCCCTGACTTGTTACTCTGGGCTGAATCACGTGAACAGTGCAGCAAGGAGACTTTTACCTAACCTAGGCAAGCCAACTACAATGTCAGTGATCAACCTCAGGCTTGTAGTCTCCTGGACCCCCACTGTAACTCTAAGACTCAAGGCCTTGTCATTCTAGCACAAGAAGAGGCAAGAAAAGATGGATCCAAGGAGAAACCAACAAATATCTCTCTGGAAGCCCAGGACATAGCCAGCCTAAATCAAACACATATACTCAGGTTCTCTCTTGGGACAGAGAATGGGATTTGGACCCTTTGAATGAGAGGAGGGAGAAATAGAGACAGACATCCAAAGTGAGATGTCATGAAGGCACATCATCCAGGCCCAGGTAACCCAAGCGTACCCCTCTCCTCCCAGACAGAGGATTTTAGCTCAGGAGGATGCAGTGGTAGATGCAGCCTACATAAAAACAAAAAAACCACACCCTACTAAGGCCAGACATGCCACTTGGGAGACGGGAGAGACTGGGATTTCATACAACTCTTCCACATCTCACTGTATGCTCCTTGTCTCCCTGGATGCTCAATTGCAAGGTGAAGACCATAAGACCCATCCCCCAACTTCAGAAGGAAAGCAGCATGTGCCAGGCTTGCATAAATTATCAAGTGCCTTGCATTTGTATGCAAAAGAGCATTTTTGTTATTCCACTGGATGGGTTCTTAATAAATGAGAAAAGTTCTCAAAAAACAAGTGTAGTTTCAATGAGCATTTCCTATTTCAGCACATATAAATACACTCACGCTGGTCCCCAGTACCAGTCATGGCCTTAGGCCATGTGGCTCTTATGGCTTTTGCCCAAAATGACCTATGTAATATTTAGTTATTTTCACTCAGGCTCAAGGAGAACTGTCCTCTCCTTGGATGTGAAGACATAACAAACCCTTTCCCAAAGGTGGTTTCCATGGAGATACAGAGCTTCTTCCTCAAGGGAATGCTACTCATTCAATTCAAGTTTATGTTAGATGTTTCCAAACTCTGCACCCAGGCTCTGAAGACTTGCAAAAGGATGTGGGTTTCCTGGTTTATCTCAGGCCCTCCCAGTGCTACGAAGGAGACAGTCTGCCATTCTTCAGAAGCTCACACTGCGACTGGAGAACCACCTGCACAGAGGCTCATGGAAAAAGTGTGGAGCACTGTGGCCAGCTTGGGTGGTAGCTCGGGAGAGCGGTCAAAGTACAGGTTCCAGTGGCCTGCAGTATGGGTTCAGATCTTGGTTTTGATTTATCTGTTTAAGGTTGGACAGTTTCAGAACATGTTAACCAATAAAATAGGCTACTGTAATGGTGCCTTCCTCATAAGCTTGTTGTTAGAATTAAGCAAGATAATGTGTACTGAAAAGCATTTCAATTTTATTACTGAGTATGTGTGCCATTTTTCATGCTTTTGGTTTTCCCTATCTCACACTAACTGTTCCAAGTAAGTGATAAAGCAAGCAACAAGTAACCAAATGCCTTCTACTAACTGGGAAGGTTATGACATCAGTTTCTGTGTTCTTTTACCCACAACTCAAGGGTGGTCCATAGAACCCATATGTATGCTCACGGGCACAGTCTTTCTTGAACAGTACATAATTGTTTATGCAGCATAAACATAATTGTTTATGTGTCACCTATTTCTTCCATGATGCTATAAACAACTTTAGGCTAAAAAAAAAAAAAAAAAAAAAAAGCACTTCACACAGTGCCTCACTGAAAGTACAGTGTTCAATCAATGGCAATCATCATTCCCTGGAATCACCATTCTACATCTCTTCTGTCTCAGAGGCACTTTGTATATTCCAAATTTATAGCTTCGTGAGTGTCCCTAGAGATGAAAGGAGCATGTCAGAGTAGAGACATTTGTCAAAGATGGAGTTACTTTTCTGTTGGCAGGAAGTAAGATGAGAGTCATTTATTAGTCACTGAACTCAACTGGAAGATTCAATTAAGGCACTAGCATTTCTGAGTATGCAATTCCCTTTAGAAAGACAATTCCACAGGTGATGTGACAAATACCTTGGGTCACAGAACATATATCCTTGCAAAAATTAAGTGCACAAAGGGTGAAGTCTTCCCTTTAGTGGCTGAATTTGGGGATACAGTCTTTTCGGTGTTATCCATTCCTAAAGTGGTGAGAAGAAGTGACGCTGGGTAGCATGCTGGCCTTCCGTCAAAACTGAAAAACAGCAAAAAAAAAAAAAAAGGGCTGCCCATGTTCTTTGCACTTCTGAGATGTTGCTTCTAACCCCATAGGACAAGAGAGCAGTGTAGACAGGAACTGAGGGCGCTGCCGCATCACCATCTAACGGCAGATATTTCCTCTCCCTTATCACTGAGCCATATAGGCAACCCCTACAGCAGAATTCAGAAGCCAATTTTCTAGATGAAGCAGCTAAGACCCAGGCTCAATACTACCCAAGATCCAGAAGTCTGAGTTGGTGAAGATGTGAGGACTCGTTCTCTTCTTTTCTCACATCTCCATAGACTTCAAGTGTGCTGAGCTCTGGACAGGTTTGTGAACTCTTCACTATCCCCTGAGAAAGAACTCTAGAAAAGGATCTGAGGGAGGTGGCATTTGCTGAATCTGAAGAGTGTGCACTAGGCCGAAGCATGGCATAAACCATCTGCTCCTGGGGCCACATGTCCCTCCAAATTCCTTTGTCTTTTAGTGTCCTCTCTCTCTTTCTCTTGCTCTGTGACATCACTATTGACAACCTATATTGGCAACATACATGCTCCCTGATGTCAACACATTCATGAAAATTATCTTATTTTATTTATTTATTCATTTATTTTCCTGTGGCACCAGGGATCGAACTCACAACCTTGCGCCTGCCAGACAGGCGCTTAAACCACTGAGTCAAACTCCTTGACCCTTCATTCATGAAAATTATCATCTGCCGCTCAGCTCCATAGGACAGACTCAGTTCACAACAATAGTCATGAGTGGGTATAGATGTCACACACTTGGGAGAATTCCAAAAGATTCTCTGGATCTTTCTTGAAAGCATACTTGGCCTCTGCTGGGATTACTCAACCCCTCTTGCTATGTTAGCTGCTACTGGCCCTGTATGCAGCAAGCAAGTCCTTTCATGGGGCTCAGCTGTTCCTCAGGCATCCAGGGAACTGGTCATACAAAGGCTGAAAGTGTGACAACTGTTGGAAACAGCAGCAGCCCATGGAAGCGACTGAACATTCTCTGGAGCAGCCACTCGGTCAACAGTTAAAGCAGCCTATTATCCAGTTTACACAAAACACCCACCAGCTCCATGGCACCAATAATTAAATATCTCCATTCTTATCAAGCTCGTGACATACCGCCGTACTGCCTTGCCACTAACTATAGAAACCATGAACAACTTCATTGGCCATCAAAGTATACATAAGCCAGGGAAAGGGATAGATTAAAAAAAAAAAAAAAAAAAAAAACAGCCTTCTTGAGCTCTAAAGACCACAATCAAAGACTGCCATAGGGGCAAACCATAGCACTTCACGACAAACAGCTCCCTCCTTCCAGGGGTAAGATCTCCAAGGCTTTCACATGTGAAGAGTCAGAGAAAGGGGGTCTTGGAGTCACAGCAATCACACCAAATGCTTCTAAAAAAAGAAGTGCCTGTATGCATTTTCCCAAAGAAAGAAAAGAATCTGTTCAAAGGCTTTTGAAAATGCTTTCATGTACAGTATTTTGCTTCCAAAACATTACACAGTATTTCTCCAACAAATTTATATATGTTTCCAGGGAACTCCTGGACCAAAAAGACAAAAAAAAAAAAAAAAAAAGTACTACTTTAGGTGGAAGAATGTCTGGTGATTCTTTTGTGCCAAGAGATTAACGGACTTTCTCTTATAATTGTTATTTCATCCACAAAGGAAAAATATAATCCAGCTGTGATGGCTGCAGTAAAAATACCACATCTGTGGATCATTGGCAACACTCTGGCACGACTGCTCAAATCTCGGCAGTCCCAGAGAGTTCTTTCTGTACCCAACGTGCACATGGGTACACTTCTCTGAAAGTGCGTATGAACTTTGCCAAAACCGCTCACTCCTTTGTACACTGAAAAGGAGTGTTCAGCTAACCCGCACCCTAAGAAAGAGGCTCTCTCTCGGAATATCATTCCCAGGACCCAGTTATAAGAAGTCCCCAGACCCTCCAGAACGGTGGATTGTGCCAGGGCCCTTGACAATATCAAACAGAGAAAGGGAAAACTGGCACTCCGGTTTCTGGGAGGAGGTTCCAGGGCGGCGGGGCTGGCTGAGTAGCTGGTCCCTGGTTTTCCACTTAACAGGAGCACGACTTCCGCAGAGGAAGGCGGCCACCAGTCTGGGCACCCATCTCTCCCTTCTCCAGAGTATGAAGCCAACGTATTCCTGGAGCACTGGGTGGTAATGCTCCGGAAGTCGTCCCCAGCCTGTGTTTAGTCTGTCCCCAAAGCCCAGTAGCAAGCATCTTATTTCCAACCCAATCTTCCCCAGTCCAAAGCGCGCCCTGAGCGTTTAGATCTACAGCCGTATAAAGGCAAAGGCAGCATCGATGAGCCTAGACAGACTTTTCTCCCTGAACACACGGCCTGCGGCTACCGTGCTGGCATGCCGCTCACCCCGAAGCCCTCGGGGTCCCATCCACCCCAGACAATAGAACAAGAAAATAAAATGAAAGTGTACTTACTGCTATGGCTTGCAGTCTCTCCTTGTGCAATTCCGCCTCTGCCATCCTGAAGAAGGGTATACAGGCAAGGGAAAGAAGAAAGAAAAAAATACACGCTATAGTCACCCAAGGAAATGATGGGCACCCCGGGGGGCTTAGCTAGAACTGGGCAGAGGCGCGGGGTGGCCAGGGTCCGCTGGGGCGCGCGCAGAGCCGTGCGCACAGCTGGCTGGCGGCTCAGCCTCTGGGCCCCCCCGCCCGCCTGGCTGAGCCCCAGCGCCACCGCGAACTGCAGCTCACGGTCGCCGCCGCCGCCGCCGCCGGCCGCGCCAGCCGGGGACGTGGGCCCAGGGCAGCAGCCGGGAGGGAGCGCTCGCCCGCGCTCGTCCTCCGCCCTGACGTCTCGGCGCCACGCTCCGCCCCTGGGGTGTGGGGGACCCGCTGCCGCGGCACCGGGCGGCTCCCGGGCGGGCGAGGGAAATTGGGGAGGGACCGCAGACGCGAAGAGGCCACGCGCGCGCCTTGGGCACCTGGGGCGCGGGCACTCTAGGGCGCACAGCTGGCGAGCCTCCGTGGCCACGCGCGCCGGAGCCCAAGCAGAGCGAGGTGGCGCCCGTGCCGAACAGATGCCAGTGGAGGGGCCTCTAGCAGAATGCTGGACCCGAGCACGTGCCCTGACGTGCGGGCCGTGGCCACTGCATGTTCTAAACGCCTTCAAGCTCGTGCCAGATGCTGGGCTCCACGTGAAGACATTGCCGTTAGGAAAGCGCTGCCTGGACCACGTGCTTTAGATGGCAGGGTCCTCAAACATGGTCACCTGAGGGCAGGTTAGGTCTCCAAATCGGCCACTCTCTGGTGAGGCCAGATGTGGCTTAGACAGCTGAGTGTTTTAGTCCTGGGTACCTAGCCAGGCAGGGTTTGGTAATTTATAATCTGCTGTGAGACCCTGGGCAACGTATTCAGCCACTCTGAATCTCAGTTTCCTCATCTGGAAAAAAAAGAAGAGGCTCACAGAAGTTACCTAACATACCTAACACAAGTGGCCTTAGAAATGAATGAGATATAGTATGTGAAGGTGTTTTATAAAAGGTGTTGCAGACATCTGCTGCTAATGATAAGGCTACGACACTGCGTTGGAAACCTCAGGGGCTCTTTACCTCTGTATACTGTCACAGAAAGATAAATTAGGATCTGGTCACTGAAATACTTCACCTATTCTTTATCCAAATAGGATACTATACGTTTAAGTCGATCTTTTATGACAGTTGCTGGGTAGGATAAGAGAGGTGAATGGAACCTGATTCAAAAGAAAATGAATGTTAAGAACAAACAAAATACCTCTGAACATATAGGGTGGATCTGCTAGAATTCCCAACATACATAAGCAAACTTTCCTCTGCAAAATAGAATAAAAACACTTCCACTGTAAAACACACACACACACACACACACACACACACACACACACACAGAGCAATGTGGCCTTTTTCAACTCACAACAATGCTATAAATGAAGGACTTAGGACAGTATTTTAAAAGATGTATGCATCAAATTTCCCCAAATACCAAATTCTTTCCACTCAGTTAAGTTGCCCTTTCAACTTTCACTGCAGTTTTACCTGCTTTTTGGTGACCAATCACCGCTCAGACCGAGAATGGAAACATTCGGTTTCATCAGCCCTGAGACCCTTCTTTAGAATGGATGTGGATGCAGCTGTTGGCACCACAGAGCCAGGCCAATAGCCAATTTGACATCCCAGTCTGGTAGATCAGAAACTTCCACTTTCTGGTTAAGACTCATCATTTTCTTCAAATGCTTCTTCTCCTTCTCCACCTTCTCCTTCTCCTTCTCCTTCTCTTTCTCCTCTTCCTCCTTCTCCTCTTCCCCCTTCTTCTCCCCCCCCATCCTCCTGTTCCCCCTTCTCCTCCTTTTCTATTTCCAGCACAAACTCCCATAGGACAAGTTACTGGCATGGTTGCTCACAAATAAAGCTGTTATTAATTCTGTAGAGTGTCTATGTAGCCAACAAAAGCAGAGACAACCAAGATAAGAACCAAGACCAAAGAGGCTGGAAGCTCAGCCAAAGGCATAGCCCTGGGATTGAAAGTCAAAGCAAATCCTGCAGTGCCCATATTTCTCACCACTAAGCACCATGCTCAGTTGGTGTCATGGATTGCACTAGGCTCCAGTAATAAACAAGTGAACCAGAAATGGTCCTTTCCCCCTTCAGGTAGATGGGTATTAAAAAGTAATGATGGAGCACGACAATATAAATGTAGTTAACATCACTAAACTCTGCACTGAAAAGTGACTAAAATAGTGTATTTTGTGTAATATTTATATAACCACAATAAAATGTTAACAGCAGTGATAGAAGGGAAGATAGAGAAGGACAAGGGTCTGAGCATCCTTTTAAGGTAATCAGTTGGAAGGATCTGAACTTCAGAATAGAAGAATCAGGGTCAGACCACATATCTCACTGACATCTTCCTAACAACTCCAGCTAAAGAACTGAGACTAGTCAGAATGAGAAAATACAGCAGAAATAAGGGAGAAAGTTTAGCAAAGGAGTCTGATCGTGTCATCTGAGAAGCAGATGGAAAAATCAGGGTAGATTGTGACAAAAGCCATAATAGGAGGACAGGGAACATCAGTAGGGTCACAAGTTTCTCAGGGGTCAAGGAGGATGCAGACCAAGAAGAGGCCATTGGCTTCAGCAGTAATGAAACCAGGGGACTTTGTAGGGCAATAGTGTGCTGTGTCCAGAAGGTGAGCTGGAAAATACTCAGAAATGTTAAGTAAGGAGTGAGAGTTGGGGAAGGATCATCCAGGAGTACAACTCCTCCTGTCAGATCTCTGGACTTGAACAATGAAGATGGGAAACAAGAAGAAGACTATGGGAAGCAAAGCCCAGCTGAAGGGCTTTCAGGGCAAGTGAGACTTCAGCGTTTTGGGGTCAAAAGGAGGTCACATGAGGAAAGTGAAGCCAAAGACCCCATAAAAGGGAAGTAAGTGTTAGGCAAACTCTTGAGTCAGAAGGCAGGCACTGAGATTAGCATCACCGACCAGTTCAGCCAAGAATGAAACAGGGCTCGAGGATGGGGTAGGTAATGACTAGAAGAAATTTTGAGTTGAAGTCTTGAAAGAGAGTAGTTGAGTGAGTTTGCATCTGTTGCCCTGGTTGAAGGACTCATCATTAGCTGAAACTGATGGGGCAGGTATGGGCCTTCAGAAGGATGGGATAGTTTGTAAAGGACTATGGGAAATAGAGGAGACTGGTATGGGGCTCAAACCAGAGCTTTTCATTAGAATCATGTGACTACATGTGTAGAATTAAATTTCTGCAAGGTAAGGCAGGGCTAGAGATGAGTTTAGAATCATTATGCTGATGGAATTTAATAGGAATAGATCAAAGACTCAGGACCAATTGTACTTCCTCAGCAGTTTTCAAGTGTGCCTGGGGTCTGTGATAAGCAATGGTGTTTACTCAGTGTTGAGGGTTGCAAAAAGAGGTAGGCGAAATTCAAAGAAGAAATTTGGGATGCTAGACACTGGGGTTTTGTATAGTTGGGAAGAATATCAGATTTAAGTCTTTTTTTTTTTTTTTTTTTGGTCTTTGCTCTTTTGTCTAAAAACTTGTGAACCCTTTTTCCCTTCCTGTCTTTACAGAATTCCCACATTATGAACAATAGTAAGAAGCAGAGCCACATCCCATAATAAAAGCTGGAAAATGTCAGGCACTTGCTTTGTGGAGAATTCTTTCAGTCTGGCAGTTTACCTTTGGTCTTTCCCCTTGCCCAAGTCTCCTTCTTTGGACTTTCCATCTAGATTGTGAGCTGCCAAGTACAATGTCAGTTCATTCATTTTCTGCATCAGCTAGAAGTCATTTCAGTTGACTGTGACTAAAGATCCAAAGTAAAACAGGAAGATACATGAAGTGAACAATGAAGGCTTGGCCATAAAGTAGAGGGCAAATATTTTCCTTTCCAACATTTCTCCTATCAGATGTCTAATTTTTAGCATTTTAAAATCATCAAACCCATTAAAAATCACCCAAGTTATCCCACTTTTTTAACAAACTTGTTTCGTAGATATTTCATAGTAGATTTTAGGCAATGGCCTGGTACTTCAAGGGTGAAGAGTGTAGTGCTACAACTATACTGATGACCATCTGTCTTCTTTAAATTAAAAATATGGAGCAATGCCTTACAATGGTGCATAGTGTGTGTCACAAATCACTAGTTCTTGTGGGGAATATTTTCGCACCAACACCATTCTGACAGTTTAATGCTTTTTTCTGGTAGATGGCTAGTTACACTGTAAAGTACCAAACAGAAAGAATACAGAACGCTAGATATGCAAAATAAATGTTCTGTTAATAAAAATTTCAAAATCTATTTTAGGACACGAGTCCCTTAAAAGAGTACCATAAAGGGAGAGAAATAACTTCCCGAAGCCCTTTGTGTGGGTAGTAAAGCTAAAGTCTTGTTGAGCAGTAGCTAAGACTGTGAAATTTCTCAGCAACCTAAAGCTTTCCTTGGCCAAAGGTGATTTTGAAAAGAATGTCAGAGTCCTCAAATGTTTGTATTGGCTCTTTTGCATGGCATTGTTTGACCATATATGGTCACTTAAAAATATATCTGATTTCTGCCTATAGAATCAAATGAATGAGACCAGTGCTTGGGGTCTTCTCAGCTCCTGTGGTTATCAGCGGTTTGGAACAGTTGATGGGATTTCAGGTATGTGCTGTTTTTCTCTATGAGATCCAAATGGTAGATCCATATAGGAGTCCCCATGAAACAAAAAAATAGAGAAAGAAGTTAGAAAGCAGAATGCCAATGTGGGAAATAAACCAGACTGGATGTTGCATAAGGCATATGTTGACTAAGATCTCTATATGGTAGATTCAAAATGACCAGTCAGAAATCCATCTAAAAATGAACATTAGCATTTCAGTAGGATGGCTTCCTTTATTTTGGTTGGCTTTGGCAATATCACTTGATCAATGTGAGTTCTGGAGAGAATATGAGGAGAATTTATGGGAAGTAGAGTTGGATGCTTAGAGATCATTCTATAGTTACCTTGCTGTGATACACTGGACAAACATAGAATAAATCAGAACTGTATACAGTCTCCTTAGTAGTAAGATGGAAATTAAAATACGTGATGTTTGGAAATAAAAATATCTGATGAGTTTGGGGACAATATTGTGCTATTCAAATGTTTGTTTAGTACAGTCTTGTTAATGATAAAAGTTTTGAAAAGTGAAATCAGGAAATGGGAGGTGAGTGTGACACAGGAAAATCATGAGCTCTGAAGACAAGTTAGAATCTCAGCCCCCTAATAAGCATATTGTCAGAAATGAGGATAAGTGACACTAAAGTGTTTGTGGTTGACCACCGTGACTACTCCTGATCACTTCCTCCCATTGTTGCTTCATAAAAGTACCATAGATTAAATTAAGGGAATGACTTGATTTTATCTGCTCTTTAATATAGCTTTTTTTTTTTTTTTTTTAAAGAAAAGAGGCAAGCTACCAACATTCTTAAAAATGCCTCACATTAGTAGACATTTCTCTTTTTGCATTTCTTAGAAGGGAGAATTCAGGTCTGTGCCATTTATTGCCTAGAAATTTTGTTACATATCTTTCTTTAAATGATTCATAGACATCTATAGTTTTATCTTTTGGAGTGGACTGATTTAATAATTATAAACAAGGAGTTAGAATAGAATTCTTAAGGGGAGATAAATTAAGTCCTTGGAGAAGAAGCAAGGAAAAAATTAATTTTTGCATATTCAGGAAAGAGCTACATGCTTACATATTAAAAGTGCCCTGTGGTAGAATTAATTTCAGGTTTGACTGTGAATTAGCTCCAAGCCAGAAGAGGCTTTGGGAAGGCCAGGTTCTACCACAGCCTGGTGATCTGATGCTAGTGGACACAGTTGGATCATTGGCTTCATAGAGAGCTTACAGGCCAGTCTAGTTTGCCTTAATACAATGACCATGATGTGCCCTGTAAGCACGGAATCCCTTCTTATAGTGTGGCCATCAACACTTTCATTGTTAACCATGATTTGATAATGCTATGCACATTCTGCTGGTCAGCACTGCTGACCAGTGAAAGATTTCCTGCTAGGCTGGCAATGGAGAGATGGTGGCCTATCAACTAAATCCTGTACACTCCAGTGGCTGACGAATGAATGATGAAATTGGAAAAACCTAGCTTCTACTCCCACCATCAATGAATGCTGTGCCCTCCCGGTGCCCTTTGAAGTCCAGAGGTTCCCACATTGTATACCCACCCTTACCCACTTTCCACATACTAGCAAGATAGAACCCATTTCACTAAGAGGTAAGAGTCACCTAGTCTCAAAAATTGCTCCTTACTAATGTGTGAGTCTCCCAGCTGGGGCGTCCTGGAGAACTTTCCTTCCCCCAAAGCATCACAGGTAAAGTAGGAAGAATACAAGACAAAGGAAAAAATGTAGGTCTAATACTAACTCTGCCACTTACTGTGTGACCTCATACAATTCACTTAATTGCTCTGAGCTGAGTTTTCTTGTTTGTAAATTAGGCATTGAATTTCTATGTGTAAATTGGGAACAGAGACAGCTCCCTTTACAGAGTTCTTGTTAGAAATGAAGGAGCTCATGGATGAGAAAGTGCTTTGTAAATTGCAAGTGCCTTGTGAAAGGCTATGGTGAAAGGCAAAACCACAAAGTTAGGGACTTAGGAACATGCTGAATGCCCAGGGGGGACTGGTTTATGGGACTGCATAGGCTCAGCTCACCAGAAAAAAAAAGTCTGTCAATACATAGCACAAGAGGTGCTTCCAACTTTTGGATCAATTTCTTAAAGAATTGAACTAGCAAATGAAAATAGTCAAGGTCACCTTGGGCTCTCTTTGAACTCTTGATGTTCCTTAGGGGCTCAAGTGATTTCTTCTTCAAGGGGTCTGAAGACAAACAGCCCCACCCTGTGATTTACATATTTAATTAGCTTAAGTAAATGGAAAAAAGAGTACCATGATCTGAGGATGGAGTGAGACAAACAGAAAAGAGAGAAGAAAACAGAAAAACTAGGATCTTTTTTGGATTGGCTGTGTGTGTGCCAAACCCACATTTGAATGCTGCTTGCTCCGTGTTTGTGTCCATGTGTTCTTCTGTCTACATTCATTCAGAGCTAAATTTATCCCACTAGAGAGGAGAGCATGCTTGAGGAGGCGGAGTGGAAGGACAGACGCAAAGGCAGCTGCCTGACCAGGAGCCAAGAACACAATGGATGGACCTTCCCCGAAGATGGATGTGGGAGCCAGCAGGAGAAGGGATCAAGGAGACATGGATCCTGCTGGGCTGGCCAGGCAAAGAAAGATGTTTTCAGCATGTCTTTGGTGCCCTTCCCTTCAGAGAAAGACATGAGCAGGAATCAGACTTCAGAGCTTGTACATTAGAGAAAGCAGTGCCCTGACTCCCATGAGCTTCCTAATCTGATCCAACCCTTCAGGAAGCAAAGTCTCCACAGCCCACCAGGCTTCCTCATGGACCACAGTGTCTGTGTCCACAGAGGGAAGAAGAGGGGCAGCTTTCAGAGCCACACCACTGCTAATGAAAATTTGAGTTTGCTTTCTATTGCCCCGTTTCTCCAAGAATAAAATCTAACTGGAAAATAATCAGCTTATGCTTGCCTTACCCTTACCTGCCTTACAGAATAGCCACCCAGCAAGAGAAATGTGATGGCAGGCAAGGCAAAGATAGGCTGCCTGGGGCTGGCATTTTTGATCTCTAGTTTTCAAGTCTGATTATTTTCTAGTAAGGTCTTATTTTGGGGGAGCACAGTAGGTGTCCCAGCTCTCCACAGGGACAGCACCTGAGGAGAGGGGATGGAGGAAATAGAGATTAATGTATGCCACCAGCAGGGTAGGATTAATTGAGGCACACCCAGAGCTGAATAGAGAATGGTTGATGCTGCCAGTGCTGGGGCCCACATGCCTTCTGTTGATCCTTCATGGTCTCTGTCTTCCCTCTCAGTTACTCTTTCCCCATCTAATTCCTTACCTCCCATCCACTCCAAACCCAGCCCTTGTTATATCATCTTTACAAGCAGACACATCAGTGCAGCTGAGGCTGCTTTCCTTGTGGCCATAGTTCCCCAATGGAGTTGAAGACCTCTTATAGAACAGGACGTCCATTTCCATCTCAGGCTCATCACTGTATAAAACTCTCTTCCCTTTGTCAGGATGGGAGGAGGCAGGATTCCTAGAGTTCTGAGATGGGCTGTCCTTTGTTTTAGGCTCAGCTAAGTCACCACAGCATCTTGCCAGAGCTTTTCCCTTGTGTTTGGCCTCCCATAACCGCTACTCCTCCCCAGAGAACTTGACACCTTCTTCATCTGTTTGTCCCACTCCAAATTTGGTGCTTTTTCATACCATGAGCTATGCCTGGAATGCAGCCTCCCCCTTCCTCTTCTAACTTTCCAAGTCTCCTCTTGTTAACTTCACAGTTTCAGAAATCCCACCCCCTCAGGGTATGCCTGTCAGTCTCTTGGGAAGAAAAAGTGGTTATCCCTCCCAATTCCTCACATAGTGTGCAATTTGCAAATGGATTCCTTGACTTGTCACTCTTTCAGTTAACTTGAAAAATCATACAGATTTTGTTACATTGTGCTGTCCCACAAGCCACTACGATGGCTGTTGGTTTGTAATAAAGCTACTAAACTGGAAGGAAGTATGGATAGGACAAACCTGGCCATACATCCCAGTTACTGACCTTACTGACCTTAAGAAATTAACTGACTTTTCTGAACTTAAGTTATTCACTGTGTAAAATGGGAATGATAATAGTATCCATTTCATAAGATTTTTGGAACAATCAAATGACATAATGTGTCCAAAGCTGGCATATTGCAGGTACTCAACAAATTCAATTTTATAATTATGCACACAATATTATTTGTTGATTGAGTATCTACATGACTCTGGATATGTTTCCATGTAGGTGTGCCTGGGAAAGCTCCAGAATGGTTTATCGAACCCAGTACTGGGAGTAAAACATAGCCCTTTAGCCTAGACCAGCATTTTCTCACAAATGTTCTTGCCTCTGGCTAACCTGGACACTACCTCTCACTTGTGGAGTTTATAATCCATGGTCTTCTTTTGATGCTAGGCAAACTTTTTGTATCATTTTAGCTATACCAAATTATGTATTATCATGAGAGGCCGAAGAAGACAAAAGTTCAAAGTGTTCTATTCTGGATTTTCCTACTCTTTATAATAGTGATTGTAAGCTTTATGGGAAGACAGGTTACAGAGTCCTTTTGAGAATCTGGCAAGAATAATGCATGCTCTTCCAGAACAAATGCACATGCGATAATATTTTGTCTATGATTTCTGGAGCTTCAGAAACTCCTTGAATTCTTTCAAATACTCTTACAAGACCCAAGACTTCTAATATTACAAAAAAAGTCTCTGCCCTGGAACTTAAGAGTAGCAGAAGAACCAAGAGAGATGACACTGGATTCATCTCTAAGAGCCAGGAAGCTCACCTGGGTTATTAACACAAGAGCACCAGAATTCTGGGAAACTCCTGCTTGACCCTGTAGCCCTGGACCTAGCCAACCATTGGCTGCCTGAGCAGCCCACTCATTTTATGCATTCCCTTTTCCTTGTTAGTATTCCCAGCTACTTGCAGAAAAAAGACAAAAGCTCCATTGAATCCCTTCCCTGGAGTAGGTCATCTACAAGGTCATTCTCTCTACCAGATCTTCCTCTGATTCACTGTCTACCTAGCCTTTAGTCTTTGCTATGGTTTGTGTCTAGATGTCCCCCTGAAGCCTCATGCAGTCATGGGGACAGGCTTCCAGAATTTGTGATTGATTCATGGTCCAATGCTGGGATCATGGGTGTGAGTGTTGGATGTGGCCTACATAAAATACAAGGGGCACAAAAAGTCTTATCTCCATGCTCCTCCCTTTTTTGCTCTTGTTGCTTTTTCTGCCTTCCACCACCATGAACTGTTGCCCTCTGCCATGTGCCACTCTGCCTTGGAGCCAGTAGATTACAGACTGAAACCTCCACAAACTGTGGGCTAAATAAACCTTTCCTTCCTTAATTTTGGTCATCAGGTATTCTGTCCCAGCAATGAGAAAGAGTAACCAAAACAGAATTTGGTACCAGACAAGTGGGATCATTGCTTTAATGATACCTGACCATGTGGTTCCAGAGCCTTTGGGAATAGCTTATGGAGAGAGTTTGGAAAGACGCAGACATACAATGCTAAAGAATAGAGCTGGAACACCTTGGGATGTTTCATATGGGAGATTCTGGTCAGAGCTCAGAAAACCAGTAAAGTTCAGGCTCCAGAGATTTCTGCTGGGAAGAAGGACTGCATTGGCTGTTGGACTGCAGATGATGTGTATTATGGCTTGGCAGAAAGTTTGTCTGCATTTTGCTCGTGTCCAGAGACTTTGCCTGAGACTGAGATTATGAGTGGCTGACTAATTAATCTGGCAGAAAAAATTTCAACGCAGTCAAATTTTGAAGCTGTGGCATGGCTGCTGTTGGAGGCTTTTATCATGATCTATGTGGAGAATCAAGAGCAAACAGCCCAGCAGGGTGATTTAAAACATTGTGAGTTTGGCATAAAGGAAGCACCAATAAAGCTGTAGACTGCAAAGATAGAACAGAGAATATCTCAATTGCTGCAAAGGATAGGGACAATAGAAAAGATGCCCTGTGGGTATCACAGAAAGTAGCAAGTCCCCACCTTTGCAGCCTCCAAATTGCAAAAGTGAAAGACAGCTTTGAGGAGAAAGCCACAGAGCACCGTGTTCTGGAATGACAGCAGCCACACTATGTTCCAGAATGGTGCAGCATAGAGAATTTGTTCCTCAGAATCAGGTTCAGAGTGCTCAGAGATCCAGGCACTTGGCCCCTTCAGCCAAGAGAGAGGAAAGTCTGGCTATTGCTCCAGCTAGCGGTGGACTTTGGCATCAGCCACATGGCACTAGTTTTAGGCGCATGCACAATACAAGAGTTGTGAGGTTAAAAAGGCTTCCACCCTGTATCGGGTAATATGCTTTGTACCCCCAAGTCCTCATGTACTTTTGATGGGGCTGAGTCTGAGGCTTGTGATCAGTTTGTTGTCTAGCGCCAGGATTAATGACGTGACTGCTACACCCACCCAGGGTTGGAGCTGAGATACAGTGTAAGGGAAGGCGGGTCTTCCTCTTGTTCACTTCCTCTTCCACCTCTCTCCCTCACCAGTGCGCCTTGTGGCTTGCAACCACCATGAACCCTAGACCCGCCACCCCATGCTGACTTGGAACCAACTAATGGCCTGAAACTCCCGAGAAACTGTAAGAATAAACCTTTCCTTCCCTAATTTTGGGCATCAGGTATTTTGTCTCGGCAACGAGCGAAAAGTAAGACACACCCCAATTTCAGAAGGCCTGGGAGACCAGGCAGTGTGTCCCTGAGAGGGCAGTGTGTTAAGCTGTGAGTGTGAAGTCCAAAGTGCAGTGGAGACCCCAGAAGTTTGGAGAAGACAGAGATATGGATCATCTGAAAAAATCTGCAAGGAAGGAGCAGAGCAGGCCCAAGAGAAAAGCCATGGAACTACCACCAGCAGTGCCGTAGTGGTGAAGTCAGCCAACCCCTCTGGAGCTCACAACTTGCCACAGGTTATGTTGAATGCTGCACGTGGAACTTTGGACTTGCTTTTGTCCCAATCCTTTGTATTCCCCTATTTGTACCTTTTGGAATGGTATTGTTTATCATGTGCCATTGAATGTTGGAAATGTTTAACTTTTCATTTGTATAGGGGCTCACAGCTGAGTTTGCCTTAGATCTTAGAAGAGACTTGGGACTTGGACTTTTCAGCAATGCTGAAACTGTTAGGACTTTGGCAACTCTTACAGATGAACTAAAATGTCTTTTGCATAGAGGGATGTGCATGAGTCTCTGGAAAGTGAAATGTTATTGTTTGTGTCTAGATGTCCCCCCAAAGCCACATGCAGTTATGGGAGCAGGTTTCTGGAATCTATGATTAATTCATGGTCCACTGCTAGGATCATAGTTGTGAGTGCTACATTCACCTAGGGTGGGTGTGATCTACATACACATATAAGTAACAAAAAAAGTATTTTCTTCATGCTCTTCCCCTTTCTGCTCTTGTTGCTTTTTCTGTCTTCCATCACCATGAACTGTTGCCCTCTGCCATGTTCCACTCTGCCTTGGAGTCAGTGAATTACAGAGTGAAACCTCCAAAAACTGTGAGCTAAATAAACCTTTCCTTTCTTAATTCTGGGCATCAGTTATTCTGTCCCAGCAATGAGAAAAGGTAACCAAGAGAGTCCTTGAAGGTGGCTTTTTCCTAATCTTCCCTAGAAGATATCTAATTTAAATCTATGTATATAAGGTATTCTTTCAATCATTCCTTGCCTCCTATGGCTATCTTGAAAATGTTTGCCATTCCAGATGAGAACAAAAGCAAAACAAAAACATATCAGGACCCTGCATCTTTAACTCAGTTAAATAAAATACAGCACAACATTGAAACAGAATATTCGAATGACTTACCCACATCACCCTCTACTAGTGTAGATTCTCCCTTATTAGGTGCCATGATGAATATCCTCCAACACACAAAATCCACTTTCCAACAGCCTGCCCTGCTCTCTCACTAGGCCACTATTGGGTGAAGTCATTTCACTTCCAGTTTGGAACTTTTCAACCAGAATATGAGCTTAATCCAAAACCTCTGGACTCTTAGCTTCCAAGGAAAACAGCCTGTTGCTGAATTAAAGACACTGGTAGGTTGGTTCAAGCCAAAACAAATGGGGCCAGTTTTTCATTAAGGGGGGCAGCAGGCCTTCCATGGTGATGACCCAGTGAGGCAGGCAACTAATGAGTGTCTGGTTTCCAATCCCATCACCCAAGGATTTCAGTGTATCCTCAAGAATTCACACTTGCCCCATGGGCAAATAAAATTCTAAATTTGATAATCTCATTATTTAATAAACATTGCAACAGCTCCAACCCACGGAGAAAACATTTATTTGGTAAGAATATGATTGTTGATGTGTAAAAAAGTGGATAAAGGGACACATTTGCCATTTTACAGTAATAGGAGTACAAACTAGTAATTTTATGAGTGATAAACCAGAGACAAACTGACTCAAGTAAAAACTTGAAAACCTCAAATGTCTTTCTAATGTAAAGTCTGAAATGAGAATTGGAGACAATGGTTTGAATTTCAGCATGAAAGTTTCTTTTAAATTTAATAAGCACATTATGCTTACCATGTGCTTGAATCCACTTTAAATGCTTTACAAATATTAATTAACATAATCTTCATAAGAGACCTATGAGGCTAACACTATCATTATACCTGCTTTACAAAGAAAGAAACTGAGTCACACAGCTTCTAAGTGGCAGATGCAATAATATCAGATGATAAACTTCTCATTTGGAGGAAGTGCCTTTGGGTGATTATTTAAATGTTGAAAGCATTTAAACTGTGTTGTGTAGATATGCATTTAAAAGAGTTAAAAGCAATCTTTTCTCCTTTAAATATTTAGAGTGTTATTTCTAAACGATAAGGCCTTGGATAACAACCATAAAAAGAACAGTTAACTGGACCACCTTCTTCTATTATTACTTCCTTTCTTCATTTCCTTCTTTCACTCATCTCTTTCTTTGTTTTGTCCTTCCTCCCTCCCTCCCTTTCTTCCTTACCTCTTTCCTTCCTGTTTCCTTTATTTCCTCATCTTTCCCTTGTTTCTTCTTTCCCTCCTTTCCTCTCTCCCTTACTCCTTCTGTCTCTCATCTTGGTTTTATTGTTTCCATGCTTTGAGTGAGGCACTACCCCTTGTGCTGGAGATCAGCTGTCTTTTTAACCTACAGTCCAGGAAAGGGAGAGAGATGCTAAAAGTAGGAAAGTCCTCACTGTAACTTGGAAATGTCACTAAAGGGAAAGATTGGCATGAGGTGCAGGCTTAAATGTGAGAGGAAGAAGTGATGTTCCATCAGAGAATAACCAGTGGAGGATTCGGCAGGATTCATGTGAGAGATCCATTGAATGGTGTGGTAATAGTAGGTAGAATAATGGCCCCCAAAGATCCCTACATCCTAATCCCTGGAATGTGTACATACATTACCATCCCTAACAAAAGGGACTTCCAGATACAAGGTGGGCACAGGCCAGGTGCAGGCTGATGGAACTAGTGCATGGATTGTTTTCTCCCTCCCTCTCTCCCTTCCGCCCTTACCTCCTTCCTTCCTCCATTCCTTCCTTCTTTCCTTCCTTCCAAGTATGACAAAAAGACATACATGGGAGAACAAACACTCCTTGGGTTCAAATTACAGCCCTGATACTTAACAGGAGAGCTATAAACTCAGAAAAATTACATTTCTCTCACATTGGTTCCCTCAATCACAAAATGAAGTTAATAATATTTAATTTATATTAGTATTCTAAGGGTAAAAGGAGAAAATCCATGTAAAGTCCTTGGCACAGTGACTGACAGGTACTAAGCACACTCATAAAAGCTCATTAGTTGCGTGATTACAAGAGAAGCCAAGGGAATCAGCTAAGCGTATTGGCACCAGGAAGCTCTGAGGCCCAATACCAGCTCCACATTTAGTAGACGGTATTTAACTTCTCTGTTCCTCAAAGTCCTCCTTGGCACACTGAGGATAATAATGATACAATATCTGCCTTTCCATGAGAAGATCTGTGTTGTCTTTTACTATTCTAGAGATGAGAACAATGTGTATTCTTTAAAAAAAAATTAGCATTGACTCTAGACTTTAAGAATTTAAAATATGAAATAAAAACCTAAAGAATAGATTTGCTCTGTAGAAAGTCAGAATCTTTATAACCAGCTATTTAAATGAAGGTACATGAAGAGCCCTACAGCTGTGCCTGCAGGTGTTACCACAATGCTATGAACTTCAGGTGATACCACAATGCTCTTCACACAGACTGAGGGTCTTGTTCATAGCTTGAGCCTTGGGGATGACTTCTTTGAGGAAATCACAATGAGTTTGCAAGAAGATGCATATCAGTCCCTGAGAATTACTATCCATTGCCTATTGGTGGCCTACTTCTAAACATTTGCCCCTCTCCTTTGGCCAGTTTGGCTATGGGCCTGAGTTACTACACTTAGACCAAATGAAGGTCCAAGGATTTTGGAGTTTAATGGTGTTTGGAAACTACTTGAGTCATTTGTGTCAGAAACAGGCAGGGTCATTGATTCAGCAGTTTGACACACAAATGGGCCTTTCATGGGCAAACAATGACCCTGAGCTACACAATCTTAAGAGCATGTAGCATTTCCTTAAATGCTTTCTAAAAGGACTCCCAGAGACAGTAATGGATGTACACTTAACAAATCTTATCAGAGAAATTAGAGAAAGCCTGCCTGCATCTTCTCCCAGAGCTTAACCATCTCATGAGGGGTGGGAGGAGATTCTGGATACACAGTGTGTGGCATAAGCATATGACAGGCCTCAGTGTTACCAGAAACCATATGGCCTCCATCAGAGTCAGCCACTGTGCTGACACCAAGCTCTCAACCAAGTTGTGAGTTATGTCTCTTGGGCCCAAGGTTTTCCTCACACCAGAATCCCCTGAACTCTGGTTGTCTACTGTGTGGTCTGCAGACAGCAGGGTCAGTACCTAGAAATGTAGTTTCTTGGTCCATGGAATCAGATTCGATAGTTTTACAAGATTTCAAAGTGATTTGTGTGCACATTCAAGTTTGAAAAGCATCGATCTAGTGCTTACTGGGTCTCCATTGTGACTGCACATTAGACCTTTAACTGTGGATTTTTTAAAATCACATTCTTGCCCAAGACTCACTTTAAACTTAGACCCCATATGAATCTTATGCATTCCTAACTATAACATGAGAGAACCATGCTTTATCTATTCCTAAAGGGCCTTATTTAATTTAGGCCTTTGGAAATGGACAAGAATCAATGCACTCTGAGAAGCTATAATGAGTTTTTCAGCAGTTACTTTGGGCATCCTACATGGGATTATTTAAATGCATAGTTGCTCCTAATTTTATATTGCACAGATATGAATCCCGAGTGGCCACATCCTTCCTCACTAATACCTGGCCAGTTTATCTACCAACAGATGACCCCAGCCTTATTCTAAATTCTGCTTGGCAGTTTCACATGCACCTGATTCAGAATTTTATTTTTTCAGTTATTATTTGTCCACCCAAGCATCTACCTACTCACAATCTATCTCTCGCTTATCTACCCATTCTATCCTATTCTGTCCCATCCATCAACCTACCCACCCTCCCACTCACTCATTCACCATTCAACACCTTCCATTACAGGCACTGGCATTGATGGTGTAGAGTTGTGTAAGGCACAACATTAAAGGAGCACTGAAATATTAACAGACCTTTAAGAAATTTGGCAATGAGTCCAAAATGTAGTATGGGCATGGAAGAGGAAGGTCATTCTTGATATCTAGATTTGCTGCCAGGAATGCTTCTTAGAGGAGATGAAATAAGAACTGAATCTCAAAGGATGCACCAAACCTCAGTAAGAAAGCACATAGCACAAATGCGGTAGAAATAGACAATGCAGAGGCCAGGAGGCATGAAAGAGTACACTGTATGGGAGACTCTGGAAGCCTCCCTGTTCTGGAAAGGATATAAAGGGTAAAGGTCATGGAAGAGGGCACTGGGGACATCAGGCAGGTTCTAATCCCAGTCTTGTTCAGCATATCAGATGCTCCCCAGTAGGAGGTGGGGAGTCACTTAAGCATGTAAGCAGGGAAGTTACTTTGGAGAGATCGCTAGGGCTACTTTATTGAGAATGAATTGTTGTGTGAACACTGTAGGTAAGGAGACTCTTATAATTGTAGAGGCAATAGACAGCAGGATTTTAAATTGAAAATAATAATTATGAAAACTATAATGAGTTCGATAGTGGTTCCCCAGAAGAGACCTGGGATGACAAATCTGACAATGAGCACAATTGATCACTTAATTTAAAAATGAGTATTAATTATGTGTTACACATCTAGCATTAAGTAGGATTTTTCTTATACTCTAGGATCACATTTTATTGGAAATATATAAGAGATCAAATAGACAAATACTGTGAGTAAGTGGAAACTTGGATCTACATTTCAGATCCCACTCTGTTTCCATTGACCAAAGTTCATTGCCAAAAAAAGAACTATTTTGGAAATATAATTATGAAAAGAAAGAGAAATTGAAAGGCTAGAAAGCATCCAGAGGCCTGCAGTACTCTGGAAACTTCTTTGGGAGTACTTAGGTTTACATGATAATATACCAATTTTACACTGAAATGTTTGATTTCACAATGCTCCATAAAGTGATACATATTGTCTTCATTCCTGACATGTTCATCTGCTTTCAAACATCTCCATTAGTTTTAGAAAACAAAAACATTGTTTGGGGAGAAATTTACTATGTAACTTTAATTTTAAAATGTCATATTAGAGTTCCTATTCACTTCTTTTTTTATTTAAGAGAAAAAAAGACACATGTAAGTAAGACAAAAAGCAAAAGAGACAAACGACAAGAGTAAATGCACAACAGTAACATTATAGGTTTACAAAACAGAATGATAGAAACTTGACAATGGTTGCAATATTGTGTATCATTATCTTCAAAATGGTTGTTTACATTAACAGATATAGACAAGTAAAACTGATCTAATCCTATAAGTATTAACTGTTCATTCTCAATAACTAATACATTCAGCAGTACGTTTGTTTTAGTTATCTTACATATACATATATACAGATTTGTATGTTTTCCTTTTCCCTTACTTCTTTCCCCCTTTTCCCCTCCCAATTACTATTGCTGTTCAAGCAGTTTTTTACCCTTACATAGTATTGTAGATTTTGGATCATATATACTTTTTCCATTTCTTACACTAGGGAGACAACACGGCATTTACACATGTGGGTTTGATTTATCTCACTTATGAGTATGGTCTCAAGTCATGTCCATTTACTTATAAAAGTCTCCATGCAATCTTTCTTAATAGCTGAGTAGTGCTCCATTGTATAAAAATACCACATAATTTTTATCCAGTCTCTGATTGATGGGCACTTGGGTTGTTTCCAAGATCTGGCTATTACAAATTGGGTTGCTATAAACATGGGTGCACAAATATCACTGTGGTATGATGTTTTCAATTCTTCTGGGAAAATGCCCAGAAGTAGGATAGTTGGATTGAATCTCCACACTGATTTCCATAGTGGTTATACCAGTCTACACTCCCACCGACAGTGGAGAAGAGTTCCTTTTTCCCCACAGCCCCTCCAGCATTTGTTGTTGGTTGATTTTTTTAATCTTGGCCATTCTTTCTGGAGTGAGACTGAATCTCAGTCTTGTTTTAATTTGTATTTCCAACTGACCATTGACGTTGAACATTTTTTCATATATTTATTTGCCATTTGTATTTCTTTGTCTGAGAAGTGTGTATTCATCTCAGATGCCCATTTTTGGATTAGGTCCTTGAATTTTAGAGGCCTGATTTCTTTTAATTCTTTATATGCTTTACTTTTTTTTTTTTTGTGGCACCAGGGATTGAACTCACAACCTCATGCCTGTCAGACAGGCGCTTAAGTCACTGAGCCAAACTCCCGGCCCTGGTTTTTTGAGGCAGGGTCGCACTGTGTAGCTCAGGCCAACCTTGTGCTCGTGTTGTAGCCCAAGCTGGCCTCGAACTCACAACGCTCCTCCTACCTCAGCCTCCCGAGTGCTGGGATTACAGGCGTGCGCCACCACGCCCAGCTCTTTATATGTTTTAGATAGAAGTCCTTTGTCTGATGAACAACTGGCTAAGATATTTTCCCAGTTCATGGGTTTTCTTTTCACTCTGTGGGAGATTTCCTTTGACATGCAAAAGCTTTTTAGTAAGATGAGATCCCAGTTGTTGATTCTGGGAAGTATTTCCTGTGCAATTTGATTGTTGTTCATGAACTCTCTGCCTACTCCTATGTTATCAACATTTTTACCTACTCTGTCTTCTAGTAAGTTTAGTGTCTCTGTTTTACTATTCAGATCTTTGATCCATTTTGACTTTATTTTAGTGCATGGTGATAGACATGGATCTAGTTTTAGTTTACGGCATATAGAAAGCCAGTTTTTCCAGCACCATTTGTTAAGGTGGCTATCTTTCTTTCAATGTACATGTTTGGCCCCTTTGTCAAAGATGATGTGGCTAAGTGTATTTGTAGTTGTGGCTGTATCTTCTAATCTATTCCATTGATCTTCAGGTATATTTCGATTCCAGTACCATGCTGATTTTATCACAGCAGCTTTGTAGTATAGTTTCAAGTTGGGGATTGTGATGCCTCCTGCCTTCCCTTTGTTGCCCAGAACTGCCTTTGCTATTCTAGGTCTCTTCTGGTTCCAGATGAATTTCAGGAATGCTTTCTCTAGTTCTGTGAGGTAGGCAAGTGGTATTTTGATTGGGATTACATTAAATCTGCATAATAGTTTGGGAGAATGGCCATTTTCACAATGTTTGTTCTTCCTATCCATGAACAGGGAATATCTTTCCATCTTCTGAAATCTTCTTCTATTTCCTTCTTCAGAGTAATGTAATTTTCACTGTATAGATCTTTAACTTCCTTTATTAGATTGATTCCTAAGTATTTCATTTTTTTGGGTGTTATAGTGAAGGGTGTGGTTTTCCTTATTTCATTCTCAGTGACTTTGTTGTTTATGTACAGGAATGCTATTGATTTTCAAGTGTTGACCTTGTATCCAGCAACATTACTGAATTTGGTTATTACTTCTAGAAGTCTTCTAATGGATTTTTGGGAGTCTTCTATGTAGAGTATCATACCATGTGCAAATAATGATAATTTTATTTCTTCCTTTCCTATCCTTATTCCCTTTATTTCTTTCTCTTGTCTAATTGCTCTGGCTAATATTTCCAGAACTATATTGAATAGGAGTGGTGATAATGGACATCCTTGTCTTGTTCCTGATTTTAGGTTGAACGTTTTCAGTTTTTCTCCATTTAGTTAGATGTTGGCTGTTGGTTTATGATATATGGCTTTTATCAGATTGAGATAGAGACCATGTAGTCTGATTTTCTGTAGGGTTTTTATCATGAATGGGTGTTGGATTTTGTCAAAAGATTTTTCCCCATCTATTGAGATGATCATGTGGTTCTTGTCCTTGGCCCTGCTGATATGGTGTATTACATGTATTGATTTGCATATGTTGAACCATCCCTGCATTCCTGGGATGAATCCCACTTGATCATGATGTATAATCTTTCTGATAATTTGCTGTATTCTATTTGCCAGTATTTTATTGAGGATTTTTATGTCTATGTTCATTATGGAGATTGGCCTGTAATTTTCTTTTTTGGTTGGGTCTTTCTCTAATTTTGGTATTAGGGTAATACTTGTTTCCAGGAATGAGTTAGGGAGCCTTACTTCCTTTTCAGTTTCATTGAAGAGTTTCAGGAGTGTTGGCATTAAGTCTTCCCTAAATTTCTGGTAGAATTCAGTGGTGAATCCATCAGAGCCTGGGCTTTTCTTTGTTGGTAGGGTCCTGATTGCATTTTCAATTTCATTAGCTGAAACTGAGTTTTTCAGCAGCTTTACGTCTTCTTGATTCAGCTTTGGTAATTCATAGGTTTCTAGGAATCTGTGCATTTCTTCTGTGTTATCGAATCTATTTGAGTAAAGGTTTTCAAAGTAAGTGTTGATGATGTTCTGTTTTTCCTCAGGGTCTATAGTGATTTTACCCTTTTCATTTCTTATTGCTGAATCTGAGTTTTTTATTTCCTCTTTTTGATAAGGTTGGCTAGGGATTTATCAATTTTATTTACTCTTTCAAAGAACTAACTCTGATTCATTAATTCTTTGTATTGTTTTCTTAGTATCAATTGCATTAATTTCTGATCTAATCTTGATAATTTCCTCCCTTCTTTGGGCTTTGGACTTGACTTGCTTTTCTTTTTCTAGAAGTTTGAGGTGCATCATTAGGTTGTTTATGTGTGTTCTTTCCATTTTTCTAATGTCGGAGTTTAGTGCTGTAAATTCCCTCTGAGGACTGCTTTCATTGTGTCTCACAGGTTCCAGTAATTTGTATTTGCATTTTCATTCAATTGTAGATGCTGTTTAATTTCTTCTTTAATTTCTTCTGTGACCCATTGGTTATTTAGGAGAGTATTATTTAATTTCCACGTGTTTATGTGGTTATTGTAGGGGTTTTTTGTCATTCATTTCCAATTTTATTGCTCTATAGTTAGATAATATGCATGGAATTTTTTCAGTCCCTTTGCATTTACTTAAGCATGTTTTGTGGACCAGTATATGATCTATTTTAGAGAATGACCCATGTGCAGCTCAGAAGAATGTGTATTCTGATGTTGATGGGTGGAATACTTGGTACACATGTACTAGGTCTATTTGTTCACAAGTTTGATTCAGTTCTGTTATTTCTTTGTGCTTTTTGTTTGGTTGATCTGTCTCTCTGTGACAGTGGGGTGTTAAGGTCCCATGTTGTAACATATTATTGTTTATTTGGTTTTTCATGCCTATTAAGAATTGTCAGCCGGGCGTGGTGGTGCACGCCTTTAATCCCAGCACTCGGGAGACTGAGGTAGGAGGAGTGTTGTGAGTTCGAGGCCGGCTTGGGCTACAACTCGAGCGCAAGGCTGGTCTGAGCTACATAGTGCGACCCTGCCTCAAAAAGCAGGGATGGGAGTTTGGCTCAGTGGCTTAAGCACCTGCCCTAGCAGGTGCAAGGTTGTGAGTTCAATTCCCGGTGCCGGAAAAAAAAAAAAAAAGAATTGTCTTACATAGTTGGGTGCTCCTATATTCGGTGCATATGTATTTATGATTGTAATCTCTTCCCCTTGAAGTTTTCCTCTAACAAGTACATAGTGACCTTCTTTATCTCTTTTGATCATTTTCGGATTGAGGTTTGTATTGTCTGCAAACATAATAGCTACCCCTGCTTTTTTCTGGTTTCCTGTTGCATAGAGTATTGTTTTCCAGCCTTTGATTTTTAGTCTGTGAATTTCCTTTTGAGTGAAGTGTGTTTCTTGTACACAGCATATTGTTGGGTTTTGTTTCTTAACCCACTCTGCTCATCTGTTTCTTTTTATTGGTGAGTTGAGACCATTTACATTGAATGATATAACTGATACGTACTGGCTCATCCCTGTCATGATATCTTTCTGTTGTTGGTTTTCTACATTTTCTGTTTAATTATTTGCCCTGCTTAGTGATTTCCTTTTGTTGTTGTTCTTAAGATTGTAGCTATCTTTGTCTCTTCCTAGAGTATCTTTCAGTACTCTTTGTAGTGTTGGTTTGTTGGCCATAAATTTCTTCAGTTGTTCTTTGTCATGAAAGTATCTTATTTCTCCATCAATTTTTAAGGATAGTTTTGCAGGGTACATCAATCTGGGTTGAAAGTTGTTTTCTTTCAGGATTTGAAATACTTCACTCCAAGCTCTTCTTGACTTAAAGGTTTGTGTTGAGAAGTCTACCAAGATTCTGATAGGCTTTCCTTCATACGTGATCTGTTTCTTTTCTCTGACAGCTTTTAGTATTTTGTTCTTGTGCTGTATTTCTGATATCCTTATTATTATATGCCTGGGTGAAGATTTATTTTGGTTATGGTTAATTGGGACTCTCTATGTGTCACTTATCTGTATATCAGATTCTCTTCCCATGTTTGGAAAGTTTTCTGCAATTATTTCTGTGAATAGTCTTTGCAGGTCATTAGTATTTACCCCTGCTTTTTCATTTATGCCTATTAATCTTAAGTTATTTCTCTTGGCATCATCTTGCAGCTGTTGAATTGTTGTTTCTTAGTTCCTTACTATTTTTAAGAGGTCTTTTCTTTCCTGTCCATAAGCTCCCATGCTGTCTTCAAGGTCTGAGATTCTATCTTCAGCTTCATTCAAGCAGTTTTCAAACTTTCCATGGAATTTTTCATTTCCTGAATTTCCCTTTGAATCTGTTTCATGCATTCTGTTTGTGTCTTATATTATTCATTCAAAGTTTCCATCATTTTCTTATGTTCTTCTATTTTTTATCTTGCTCTTCTTTAGATACACACATTTCTTTAGTAATGATTGTCATTTCATTTTTTAGCTAAGAGATTATTTCTGATTTGAATTTCTCTATAGCTTCATTGAGCTGTTTCTTTACTGCATTTGCTATCATTTCAGAAAGTTCAGTTGTGTGACTCCCAGTGTCTTCCATTTCAGTGTCTCTTGGGTTTGTTCTCAGTGGACTGGGGGATTGAGACTGCCTCTTGGTCTTTTGTTTCTGTGTCCTGTGAGGTTGATTGGGTGTTCCCCTGGTGGGTTGAGCTGAGTCGTGGGACCAGGTAGAGTTGGATCCTCTGAGCAGCTAGTGAGGGTGCACTTCCAGAGTGTGCTGCTGAAGCCTCCACCTTACTGGTTGGGGGCTGGGACCTCCCGGACCCAGGCAGCTAGGTGGAGCATACTCTGGAGTGTGGTGCCACCCAGACCCTGAGTCTGGCTGCAAGGAGTTCAGAGCCTCTGGAGTGCCAGGCAAGCCTGGGTGAGTCCCAGGCCTCCCTATTCATTTCATTGCTATTTACATGTAACCTGTTTCTTTTTTTTTCAAGTCCATTTTATTCATAGATAAAAAGAAAGAAAAAAAGCTTACGACAAACTTTTAAAGTACATCAATCAGGATAACAATAGTACATACATTGTACATTGTCATCCCTGAATCATTCACCCAGAACACAAGACATCTGCCTTCAGTTGTCTGAACCATATCATGTAACCTGTTTCATACTGAAATAGATCTAAGACATAAAATATTCATTAACATTGTTGCTAGGCATTTAGTTCATTTTACCTAATGTTGATCCTTATTCCTTGTGATCTAGACAGAGAAGATGGCAAGGATGATCAACTGAATATTGCCTCTGGGGTAGTCCCTAACAAACATAACTCCTATTCTTCATTCACACGACAGCTGACCCAAAGATGGGTAAGTGGAACACACACTCCTTCATGGCATGCATTGGGATAATGGGCCCCAACACAAACCACAGTGATCTAAATATATTAAGTACAAAAGGAAACTATGAAAAACAAGAAAAAAGTGGCAGGTGAAAAAGGCCCAGTGAGCTATTAGAAAGGAAAATTAAGTGCTTCTGTCTTGAGGGATCAGGACGATATATGCCTCTTGTGTTGGTTTCTTTCACATTTCACAAATGTTTAGCGCACTAGGCACAGCAGGATTTTCAGGTTTACAGTGAGAATGAGCAGGAGACTCTTCAAGAGCTAGCAAGTGTTCTCTGTAACTTTCCCTCAGTATATTTTGCAGAAGAGGGGACCTGAAGACGAAGTTCTCCAAAGGAAAGCTTGTTCTGTTTAGGAACAAGCCACTCAAACAATATGAACCTCAGGGTCTTCATCTGTAGAACGGGAATAGCAATAATTCAAAAGGTTGTTGTTGGAAGTCCATAAACCACTGGGCACATCAGAAGTGCTCTATACAAAATGCTGATTTCTAAAGAGTAAGGGATATCAACAGACATTAAACTTTTCTAGTGTTGCTCTCCCAATATCTGTTCTTTCTCCCCCTTCCTCTTGACTCCTTCCTTGTTACCACTGTCTAGTCACTGGCATGATTTGGGTGAGCAAGCCTATTCAGCTTTAAATTCCACAGAGGCAACAGGAAATTATTTCCCTGGAATTTAATTGCAAAGTACCCTGGCTTAGGTATAAATAGGCACAAAAAAGCTACAGAATGCATAGCTCTTTTATAAGATATTGTGGAAAAGGTAAAACTATTGGGATAGAAATCACACTAGTGAATGACCAGGGGTGAGGGTGGAGGAAGGGGATTGACAGAAACATCCCCAAAGAACACTGTGTGCTGATGGAAATGTCCTATATCTTGATTTGGGAGGTGATTACACACCTGTAGAAACATGTCAGAACTTACTGGGCTGTATACCAGGATAACCAGGGTGAATTTTACTGTATGTAAATTGTACCTCAGTAAGCCTTACTTAAAAAAGAATACTGTGCCTTAAGACTTTTGAGGTTTCCTTTTGGAAAAATCAATGTTCAGTAACGGACATTGGCAGTCCTCTTAGGAATATTCTTGTATGTGACTAACTCTAATAAAAGACATTGACAATTCCCGTAGGAGATGCACGAAGTTCCTGAGGGAAATTAGAGGCAAAAGAAAATTACATACAGCGAAATCCAGAAATATTTCATAGATGAGGTTACATTTAAACAGGACCTGATTATATTGCAATTAATCACTCTTGGTCTTTATTTAGTTTTTTTTTTCCTTTTCCTTCTATACCAACTATAAGCAATATATGGGAATCCAGCACCTCTTTATACATTTCTTGGCAAATTTGTTACAGACTTTTATCATTTTTCTAATTCTAATGCTTTTTATTTAATGATACATTTATCAGAGATTTAATGATTCATACTGTCTTGTCCCTTAAATAAGTGATTATAGTGTTGAAGCCACATTTCTTGAGTTTGTGAAAGTTATAAAGTTGATTGGTCTTTGCATATATACTTGTAAAATGTTCTTCTGCTTCATGAAATGAGAAAAAAATTGCAATATCATTAGAAGACACAGCACACTCAACTATAAGAGACTAGGAATAGGGGCTCAAAAATCGAGGCTTTAAAATTCACAAGTGACTCCTCAAATTAACAAGAAAAGGATCAATAATCCCTTCCCAAAGAAAGTAGAGAACTATACAAGTAGGCAATTAAGAGTGAAGCACATGACTCTAAGGTATAAGAAAAGATTTTAATTTTGATACTATCAGCTAGAGTTACTTCTCTACAAATCAGTAAGAAAAAAAAAAGACCTACAGTTTAGTAAAAAAGAAAATGAGCACAGGAGAGAAAAGGACAGAACACAGAATACAAGTACAAATAGCCTTGAAAGAGATGAAAATATGCTCAAACTCACTCACATGAAGAGAAAAGAAACAAAAACTGCACCATCTTGTGAGCACTGGGCTAGCGAAGTTTACCATGTTTGTTAAGACAGTGTTCATGAGAGTGTAAGAAAATCAGCCACTGCCAGGACAGTGTTTATAGACACCATTTGGCAACGTCTGGTAGACTTCCACATACACAATGCTTTTTTTTTTTGCACAATGCTTTTGACCCAGCAATCTCACTTGCAAAAATTTTCTCTTACACATCACCCAAGTGCAAAATGACACAAGTTCATTATTCACTCCAGTACTGTTTTAATAGCAAGTGAAAACCCCTCAGTACAGTTAAATGTATTATTTATATTACTCAGTAGAATATATTTCACTGTAAGAGAAGATGAGAAAAGTTTTCATGTGTTGATTAGAACAACCATCAAGATATGCTGGAAATCAAAAAGTCAAAACATAGAATACAGCATTAGCATTTAGGTTAAAGAAGTGGGGTTGGAAATTTGTGTGTGCTTGCTTGGATAAACCTGGGCTGTTTCTGAAAAGTGCTGCCCGAACTGGTGTTAGGGTTTGTTGATGAGGAATATCAGAGAGGTGAAGGCGTGAGGATGAGTTGAACTGTGTTTGTAATCATGTAATCTTTTGTACCTTTTGAATTTTGATTCACATGAAGATATTGTCTACTCAAAATAAAATTTTTAAATAAAAAACAAAATAGTTGAATCATGAAAAAAAGAGAAATGAAGAATCCATTCCTTGAGGTACCAATAAGTTTTGTGACAATAAGCAAGTCCATTCTCTCTCTCTTTTTTTTTTAATAATGAAGGCTTTTCTGTAAAGGACAAGGTTTAATTTTAAGATTGAGTAAGTCTCAGAAGATACTATGCTTGTTTTCTGAGGGTTGGGTTGGGATGTGAATGGGGTTTCTCTCTTCAGGATTGCTATACACAGTTGCACAAATTATAGACTATAAAACTCAGGAGCCCACTTATGTAACTCATTATATACAATAGACATTCCTTGGAGTCAGGCAGTGCACAACTTGAACTTCTGTGTGAGGCTATCCTGCCTCTCTCTTTGTCTTTGGAGTTTCATGAAGGACTTTATGACTCTAAAAGACCATTAGTAGTGGAAAGCAGTAGTCATTTCATATGTGGCAAAGGCACCAGGCTTCAAAACCTGTTTATTCCAAGCAAGGTTGTTAAACCATTTGTTGATTATGAAAGAAGAATATTCTTCTTTTATAGTATACTTTGTCTTTAAATATCCAACAAAATGTAAAAGGCCTCAACATTACTAAGCAATAACCATGTTTAAAACTAGCCCAAATGATTAAAAGCAATCAGTATGTAATAAAAGTTGAAACTCCAATTAATGGCAAAATGATGGAGTATCCATTAAGTGTGTAGAAGATCTGGTTAACTTTGGGGATAAAATTTACTATGTACAGTTAGAATCTATATCGCACAATTGGCACTCAGATAAATTCATATGGATTAAAGAGCTAAGCATAAATAGTGAAGATCTAATTTTAGGATGGGAAGATACCTTGTGGGTATAAAAAGAAAAGGCTATATCTCCCTCAAAAAATAACCATAAAATTGGCCAAAAACCCAATAAAATGTCTGTGAAAGAAATAACGTCACAATGAAAACTAGAAAGAAAATAACAAGGTAGGAAAATACATCTGCAATGTCTATATATAACAGGTCAATAGTTCAACTCCTTACAAATGGATAAGAAAATGATGAAGATTAATAGACAATGAGTTTAATCACAAGTTCACAAGAAACTAAAGTGCAGTGTGTTCTTACCCTATGTGAGGCCCCGGGTTCAAAATAAATCAATCAATAAACAAACAAGCATGCATGCATGTGTACATATGGCAAGAGGATATGAAGGAAATGCTCATTTCATAAATATTTTAAAGAGCACAAAATGCAATTAGTTTGATTATTGAAACATAGATTTCAAAAGCTATTACATTCGGCTTCAGTTAAATTTTTAGTAATAGTTTCATATACTGTTTTTATGAATACAGATATAGATTAGTGCAAGGTTTGTAAAGTGAACCACAAGTGTTATAAATCTGTCTCTCCATCGATTTAGGTGATTCTGTCCCTAGGACAGAAGTTAAAAACAAGAGAAAGGTATAAGAACTTATGCCTAAGACAATTTATCAAGGCATTGCCTACAGTGAAAAATCAAAGCCAACCTGAATGCTTATCATGGTACATCTATGCGATCAAAAATGGCACTGCAATTTTTCACTTATTCAGCCAAGTAGGCACTGAAGTGTTTGCGAAGTTTACATTCCAGGGAATAGGCTCTTTTTACAGGTTACAAATAAATAATGAATATCTGAAGTCAAGTCATCTTGGCTTTATAGAAAAGTAAAGCAGGAAAAGGAGATATTAAGGCATCGAAGTGGGGACTGGATGCCATTTGCACTTGGGTTGTCAGGGATGGTGTCCCTATGCCCAAAAGATAAGGTTTCATTTGAACAAAGGCCTCCATGGTGTGAGGTGATGAGCCATGTAAGGTTCTAGGGGAAGAACCTTGAGGTAGAGGGAACAGTAACACTAACAGCTTTGGATGGGAACCAGTTCAGCATATGATAAGAAAAGGATAAAGACCATTATGACCAGAAAAACATGAGTGAAGGAATAAAATTAGTAAGGCTTAATTTGTCATGTATGAGTCACCTTTCCTCTGTTGGGTCAAAATACTCAACACATACACACTTTAAAGGAGAAAAGATTTGTCTTGGCTCATGATGTCAGAGGTTTCAGTCTATGGTTACCTGCTGTAAGACAGAAACATCATGGCACATCATGGCACAAGGTCATGGTGGAGGAAAGCTGCTTAACTTACTGCATCCAGGAAACACAGGAAAAAGGGAGAGCCAGAGAGGAAGGGACCAGGGACCAGATACAGTCTCCAAGGTGATGCCTCATGTTCCATTTCCTCCAATGAGGCCCCACTTGCTAATAGTCTGTTCAGTTATGAACTTATCAACTGGTTACTCCACTGGTGAAGATAGTGCCTTCACAATCCAATCACCACTCTAACGATATCTTAATCTAGCCAAATTGGCAAGGAAAACTAAACAGCACAGTCATGATAAGGAGTTTGGATTTTATTTGGATGATAAGCCATTGGAGGGGGTAATCAGGGAAGTAGCATCATCTGGCTTATGTTTTAAGGGGACTGCTAGCTGCTGTGTAGGTGGGAGTGGGGATTTGTGAGTAAGAGAGGAAGAAAGAGGATCTGTTAGAAGACAAATGAATTGTGCACCTAAGGGATGATGATGGTTTTGACTTGATTGATACAGTTTGGGTGCTAAGGAGACACTGTCCTTGACAGAAGAGGTACCATAGGCCTTGCTGTGGGGCAAGAAGGACAAGAGTCAGGGGTAAGCCACAGGTTTGGTGTCTGAGCAACTGTTTAAACAATGGTGCCATTTATTAAGATGATGCTGTGAGTTAAATGTTGGTGTCTTCTGAAAATTCACACATTGAAACTCTAATCCCCAGTGTGATGGCATTTGAAGATGGGGCCTTTGGAAAGTATTTAGATCATGAGGCTGGTGCCCTCATAATGAGATTAGTGCCCTTACAGGAAGAGACATCAAAGAGCTCGTTTTCTTTTCTCTCTATCTCATATGAGAACATAGTCAGAAAACAGCCATCTGCACACCAGCAAGAGGGTCCTCAACAGAATCTGATTAGGTTAATGCTCTAATCTAGACTCGCCAACCTGCACAACTATGAAAAAAAATTACCATTTTTAAGGCACCTAGTCTATGGTATTTTTATTATAGCATCTCGAACTGACTAAAACAGATAGAAGTAATGACAAAACGCAAGACCAATAAATTCTAGAGATAGGCTATATAGCATTGTGATGGTAGGTAACAAAACTGTATTGTGCACTTAACAGCTGTTAAGAGGCTAGATACTATGTGAAGTGTTCTCACTACAATAAAAAAAAAAGAGTAAAGGGAATAAAAAGGGCTGAATTTGATGATTTCTAAAAATCCCTTCCAATTCTCAGCCTCTGGACTATGTTCTAGGATTCATAGTAGACCAAACACTAGAGTTTTCACCAATTCTTAGCAGCCTTCCTGAGGTTTTTGTTTGTTTGTTTGTTTGTTTTGTCTGGTCATGGGATTTAAACTCAGAGCCTCACATATAGTAGGTAAGTGCTCTAATCCTGAGCCATACTCCCATCAGTAAATGCTAGATTTAAGAATATGGCTATTGTTTGGTTGTTATTCAGAGCTTTATCTTCAGTGTGATAATGTTGTGAGGTGAGACTTTGAAGAAGTTGAGTCTATTGGGAGGATCACATGCAACTAGGGTAAGTCAATCCCTTCATTTAGGTCCAAGTTTCTAGATGTCATCACCTCCCAACAGTCCACCAAATTATGAACCTGTCATGGGATGAACGCGTTGATGAGGTCAGAGTTTTATGATCCAATCACTTCTCAAAAGTTCCAGCTCTGAATACAGCTGCAATCAACACAAGGCCTTCAACACAGGAACCCTTGGGGGACACTTCATATCCAAGTTGTAACACGTGAAATCAAAAGATGGCAGGGATACAGGCTAATATGTTGATAGTGGTTAGACTCTGGCAGTGAAATTATGATTCCTCTTTTTTTTTAATTTTTAGTCTTCTCTACACTTTTCTTCAAACTTTCCATATAAACTTGTACTGCTTTTAAAATTAGACAAAAA
This sequence comes from Dasyprocta punctata, assembly GCA_004363535.1. Taxonomy (NCBI): domain Eukaryota; kingdom Metazoa; phylum Chordata; class Mammalia; order Rodentia; family Dasyproctidae; genus Dasyprocta; species Dasyprocta punctata. Next base: position 27,124 of record RJWM01003500.1, on the reverse strand, counting down.
TAATACATTTTTTTTTATTTTGAAAAGCTAAAAGTAGGACTCAGTGATGTTTCATAAATTGAGTATCCATGATTTGGATGACTTTTAAATATAGTCAATTCTTTTTTTATTTAATAAGCAATGAAATAATGTTAATGACTCTAGAATATTAGACCAAGTTCCATATACAGACAAGCCTGCAAAATGAACCTGGAAAATTCTCACATTGGCAAAACAGTTTGAAACATGTTAGAAATTGCAGACCAGGCTCACTTCAGCCAGATCACCAAATGCAGACTCCTTCCAAAATGCAGAAAGCCCAAAGGGGCAGGAATTCATGTTTTGTCAAAAATGGTCCCCAAACAATAGAGCACAGCTCAACATGTCTTTTACTGCTTTCTTTAAATATGCTTTTGGAAGAAAGGAAAGTGAGACTTTGAACAAAGTGAGAAAAGAAGTACCCTCTTATTTTTCTGTCCCCCATTTATCAGAGCAGAATTCAAGTGCTTTTTAGGACAATGATAATGCACACTTGGGATGGGGACACTTAGTTGGGTCCCGTATGTCTCGGGTCTAGGTATTAGAATTTCAATGGCTCGGTTTGGATGCAGATGTCCTGATTTCTCTTCTGTGGCTTTGAACTGAATGCTCTGAGAAGCAACAAGGTATGGTAAAAATGAATATAGGACTTGAATCAAGGAGTCATAGGTAGAAATTTGGAGTTTAGCATTTTATAAACTGCAAGTGGCATCTTTGTTCCTAGTCATTATGTTTTGGAACAGAAAACTGTTCCCAGAATTGAGATGGAGGATAAGTGAACTTCAACTATTGTCAAAAAGCAGCCAGGTCATGAGCTGGCCTCTCTGTCTCATTCTCTCTCTCTCTCTCAATCATCTCATACTTCTCATTCCAACTTTTTGTAATATTCCAAACGTGGTTGCTTTTTCTCTCTACCCACTGCTACTGTTTAGGTTCAAGACTTTGTCTTTCCTTGAGCAGAAGGACACAACTGCCCCGTAACTGCTCCCTTTCCTCTAAGGTGGAACTGTCCTTAGTCTATTTGTCACAGTGTAAGCAGGGTGACCTTTCTAAATGGAAGTGGTTCTTGTCAGTGCTTTGCTTAAAACTCTGTTTTTCTCAGGAAAAAAAAAAAAAACTCCAGTCCCTTGGTATACCATCAAGGCCCCTCACAATTTAAGCAACACTTCTACTACCAAGCTCATGTTTTTGTCCCCTTTTCTCTCATTCTTTGCATTTTCTGGAATGTTCCAAATGCTCCTATATCTCCATGTATTTTGACACAACATTCCTTCTGTCTAGAATGTTTTCCTAAATCTGCCTTTTCATCTTCCCACTTCGAGTCAACATTTACAACTTGCTACTCAAAGTCTCACTGGTGTTGCATGGGAGTGCCTTAGAAATGCAAAATCTCATTTTCTTCCCCGGACTCTTGGGTCAGGATCATCAACAAAACAAGATTCCCAAGTTATTGCTGATCACATGAAAGTTTGAGAAGCTGTGGTCTAGCTAATTCCTACTCAAAGGCCTTTTGGGTTCCACCTCCATCCCGAAGTCTTTTCTCATCATGTCTTTATCATTTTTAGCCTGCACTGTATGCCCTACTCTAGTCTCCATTATTCTATGTGTTCTTTTCCATGTAATTTGCCATATTAGGATATTCTGGACTCTTCTGTTAACCCTATCAGGAGAGATGCACTCCTGTACTCCCAGCATAGACCTAAGTAGTACATATTAGGTACTCAATAGTCCACTTTGAACAAATCAAAGGACCTATTAGATCAAAGGAAAGTGTGAGTAGAAAAGGTTTGCTTAGCTCTTTTTTTTTTTTTTTCTTTTTACTTTTTACTTTTCCTTAGGCTTGGACGGTTCTCTTTCTGCTTCTTGCTATATATTCAACTGCCAACCAGTAAAATCAAGGGCAACTTTAGGAACAGCTATTCTTCCCACATTCTCTCAGGCCAATAGCTGCAGGCATTTGAACAAATGAGTCCTCCAGATCTTTATTTCACTGTGGATTGAGCTCAGTTTAGAAATAAAAGCTTTGGGTTCCAGGGACATGAAATGTCCATCTGATACTCCCTAGAAGTCTTGGTTTTATCTTGCTCTATGGGTGTCTAGAACTGATTCAACTTCTCTATTTGGGCGAATTAGCTAACTGTTGCTCACACTGCTGAAAAATTCCAACCGCATAGAGGGAAAAAGAACTTGGAAAAGCCCAGGCACAGGGCAACTCAGAGATGATCTGCCATTCTGTACACAAGTGACTTTCAGGAGTGAAAGGGAAGGGACGCGGGCCAATTCACAGAATGGCCGGGGTTCCCTCCAGAGGCTGGTCAGCTCTGATGGCAAAGAAAAGCAAACAAAAGAAACATTCTTTTCCACTTGTGAGGGAAACAAAGACCTTACTGAGAAAACTTAAGGAGCAGCGAAGCTGTAGAATCAACAGAAATGGGGGCCCCATCTGTGGAGCAGGCATCTGGTTTCAATGTAAACATCCTTAAAATGTTTCAAGAATGAATACACATTTGAATAATTTATTATTAAAGTGGTCCCTCCCCCATGGATATTTAGGGAAGATGCAGAACTGAGGATATTCTTGCATTTGTCCAACTCAACCGCAGTTCCCACTTTGTTTAGATGTTCTCTGAGTGAAACCCTGAGGAAAAAAAACATTTGAAAGTAAATGAAACAGAAATGCCTGCAAAAATCCAGGCTTGCCTGGCTGGATTCAGGTGTATTTTGAAAGATGCACATCAACATAGCACCGTAAGGAGATTGTACAGTTTGCAAAGGAGGTCAGGTATGAGGATGGGAATGGGGGAGCAAGGATTGCTCTGGCTTCTGTCTGTATTTGCTGCTTCAAATGTGCAATGTAAACTACAAAGATCTGATTCCTACTTTAGAACACAGAGCACAAACTAGTGACTAAGAGATATTTTGTTTGGGACTTTAAGAAAGAATTAAATTGGTTGCCAATATTTAAAATTGTTCTGCATAACAACCATTGGTTGAATCTATGTAGTCATCATCAACTCTAGAAAAGATACACATTCTGGTTTGCCTCAGTCTCAACCACTCCTTTGGATGTGGCCTAGATCTAGAAGGCTAGCTTTCTGGTGCGTGCACACACAGACACCCTGGGTCACACCTTCTAAGATGAGAAGGGAATTTTGTCTCCCTTGGCTGGCCATTTTGGGCCAGTCTCGTTCAAGTACTGTGCTTGGTATTCTCTCTTTTCTCTCTCTGTCTCTCTCTCTCTCCCTCCTTTCTTGACATGGTAGAACTCTTCTTTCTATTCATATTACATTATTTTTGCAGGATCACATGAATGCTAATATTTTTTCTTTTCTTTAATTCATGCATCTCCTTTATCCCCTTTTTGTCCTTCAATGTGGTCATTTCAAGGGGTATATCTACAATCTCAATTTCTAGCTTTCTCACTGTTGCCAGTCTGAAATCACTGCTCCTGCACTTACAAAGGTTGAGAGGCACAATTTTCTTTTGTGGGGTGAATAAAGTCATACCTATCAGCCCAGAACTCTTTAGGATTAAAATGGCAAAGCAGAGCCAGGAATTGAAGACCATGGTCTCCAACTTAGATACCTTTGACACTAGCCATGGATGTTTTTATCCAAAGATGAAAACAAAAGGATTCTGAGCTCCTTGAGAGCAGGAATCAAGACACACTCATCTCTCCAGTCCTGCACCCTAGTTATACTGCTCAGCACTGAACCTTGCATGGAATTGGCAAAGGTGGAGATCACACATTCATTTCTGGACAACAAAATTGGTCCTCTATATAAAAGGTTACCTAATATTTTAATTTTTATTATTGAAGTATTCTATGGAATTATAAATTCTTAATACTTAATTCCCAGAAAAATGCATCTGTATATACTATGGCAATTTACATATAGCAAATCTTTTTTTATAGTTAAGAGGATAAAACCAAATAAAACAAAACAGAATAAAGCTAATCAGAACAGAACATGAAAGTGATACAGGACTTCAAAACAAGGTAATAGGAAATCAATAATGGCTACAATAATGTCTCTTGTTTTCTTCAAAATAGCTGTCCATAGTGTCAGACATAGTAAAATCAAACAGAACAAGACAGAATAAAACCAACCAAAATAAAAGAGTGACAGTGTTACAGGACTTCAAAACCTGACAATAGGAAATCAACAGTGGCTACCATAATACAACCCGTTATCTTCAAAATAGCTGCCCATACAATCAGACACAGTAAAATCTAACAAAATAAGACAGAACAAAACCAAACCTAACAAAATTATGAAAATGATATGAGAGTTCAAGACAAGACAATAAGAAATTAACAGTGGTTACCACCTTTCCCTCCTAGGCATTTCCTCCCTTATCAGTCTCATAATACCTACTGTGCTTTTTGGATCCCAATAACTCCTTCAGTTTTTTATGATAGGGAGATAATTGTGCATTCACTTGTATTAGTTCAAACCATTTTGCCCATGAGCATGGTCTCCGGTTGCACCCATTTACCTACAAGGGCCTTGAGATTTTCTTACTTTATAGCTGAGTAGCTTTCCATTGTATGAAAATACCTTATTTTTTTCTTACCTATTCTGCGGTTGTTGGGAGTGCTACCCTTGCTTTTTTCTGGTCTCCTATTTCATGGAACAATTGTTTTCTCTCCTTTGATTTTCAGTCTATGAATTTCTTTTCAAGTTAAATATGTTTCTTATATACAGTATATTGATGGATCTTGTTTCTCAATCCACTTTCCCTGTGTTTCTTTTTATTAGTGAATCAAGGCCATCTACATTAATGGTCACAACCAGCATACATTGGTTCATCTCTACCATGCTATTCTCTTGCTGTTGGCCCTCCACTTTTCCCCTTCATTCAATTACCTGTCCTGTTTGGTGATCCTCCTCTGCTCCTGTTCCTGGAATTGTGATCATCTTTATCTCTCTCTAGAATATCCTTCCATGCTCTCTGTAGGGTTGGTTTGGTGATCATGAATTCCTTCAGTTGTTTTTTATCATGGAAGTAGCTTATCTTTCCATCAATTTTGAAAGATAGTTTTGCAGGGTACATCAATCTGGGTTGGAAGTTGTTTTCTTTCAGGATTGGAAACAGTTTACTCCAAACTCTTCTTGACTTGGTTTGTGTTGACAAGTCTGCTGTGATTCTGATAGGTTTTCCTTTATAGGGGATCTGTTTCTTCTCTCTAACAGCTTTTAATGTTCTATTCTTGTGCTGAATTTCTGGGATCTTGATTATTATATGTCTGGGTGTAGGTTTATTTTGGTAATGGCTAGTTGGAGTTCTATATGCCTTACTTATCTGCTTGCCAGGTCCTTTTCCCATGTTTGAGAAGTTTTCTGCTATTATTTCTGTTAATAGTCTTTTTATGTGATTTGTGTGTGTGTCCCCCAACCCTGGCTTTTTCACTGCACCTATCACTCTTAAATTATTTTTCTTTGCATCATCTTTCAGCTGTTGAATTATCTCCTGTGTCCTTGTTATTTTTAAGAGTCTTTTCTTTCATGATCACTAGCTGCAATCCTATCTTCAAGGTCTGAAAATCTACCTTCAGTCTCTTTCAAGTGGCTTTGTCAGCTTTTGATGGAGTTTTTAATTTTTTGGATATCTTTTTGAATCTGTTTCATGCACTGTATTCCCTTCCTATATTGTTCATTCAAGGTTTCCATCATTTTCCTATGCTCCTCTTTTTTTATCTTTGTCTTCTTTAGATATGCTCAGCAATTCTTTGTCATTTTTTCTTTTACCTGAGATATTATTTCTGATCTGATTATTTTTACAGCCCCATGAAGTAGTTTCTTTACCTCAGTTGCAATTCTTTCAGAGATTTCAGGTGTGTGACTTCCATTTTTTTCTTTTTTTTTAATATTTTATTAATAATAAAAGACAAGGCAGAAGAGAATCCCCCATACTTGCTACATTGCCTGCTGTAAAGAGATGCTTGGGTTGCTGACCAGAGGCCGGGCCAAATCTACAAAACAAAAGTTGGTTGATGTTCCTTGGTTGCTATCAATCCAGCCAGACCTCTGAAACAGCAGGTTGCTTACGGGGAGGGGGGTAGTGTTGTCCCTGATTCCAAGCCCGCGCGCTGGTGCTGCTCAGGCCGGGCGGGGGCCCCTCGCGGGGCCCTTCTCGTTCTCCTCCAAGGTCCAGGGCTCAGGACCCTGGAAGGCAGTCCATATTGAGTCCTGATCATTTTTTTCTATGTCTATATCTCCCAGACTTGTTCTGTGTGGGCTGGAGGTCTGAAATTGCATTTTGCTCCTTCGTCTTGACATTTTCCTGGGTTCCTCCCAATAAGTCTGTTGTGGGGTCCCAGGCACTTCCCACTTTGGCTGCCCCTCTGCAATATAGGGGAATGGGCCAAGCACCTGGGTTTCTCCAAACTCAGTTTTCTGGGGCAGCAGTGTGGCATGGGATTGGCTTCTCCAGACACAGGAAGGTACAATGAGGCTTCCCTGATGACCATGGATGCGTGGTGGCAGGACTGCTTCTTCTCTCAGCCTGTGTGGCTACACTGGGACTCCCTCAATGGTGACAGGTGCACAGGGGCATGTTTGTCTGATTCTTCTGTCCCATGATGGCGTCTTTGGGAAGCAAAGGTCTCCAATGGTGGCCTGCAAGCACACAGGGCATATCTGGGTGTTTCTCCCCGTCCACATTGGTTACCTGAGGGAAGCAAGCATCCAGATGGTGGCGGGCATACAGGGGTGGGTCTGGCTGTTTCTCCTTGCCCACACTCCAGATAGCCAATCTTAAAATCACAAAGTTTATAATTTCCTACATGAGACAACCAGCCCCAGATGCCTGCAGATGAGTAAGTTGCTGAAGAGGATCTTGGAGGCAGTCTGAATAAGAACCTGTCTCTTGATTATTTCATAGCACTAGGGACTTGCCCTAGCTCAGAAAAGTGGTGCTAATATAATGGTTTTCAGTAACCTGTTGGAGTAACCTGGAGATGTCCTACTACATACTGTGAAAGCACTGATGGGCATCATGGCCTGACAGGTGGACACCCTTTAGAAGGGGAAGCCAAGAAAATAAAGATGGAAATAAAAGAGTTCTTCTATCAACTCATGTGTAAGGCAGATGTTCCAGGTATCTATTATGGGCTGAACTATGTGTCTTCCCAAAATACGGGAAGCCCCAATTCCTAGTATCTCAGAATGTGATTGTATTTGGAGACAAGATTTTAAAGAGGCATTAAGTTAAAATAAGATAACCAAGGTGGGCTCCAACCAATATGACTGGTATCTATAAGAAGTGATTGGGATACAGGTGGAGATGCACAACAGAACCAGGTAAAGACACAGGGCGAAGATAGCCAAGGATATAAGCCACAATAGCAACCAATCATACCAATACATTGATCTTGGCTTTCTAGCTTCCAGAACTGTCAAAAGCCAAATTTTCATTGTCTAAGTCACCCAATCTATGATACTTTGTTATAGGAGCCTTAGCAAACAATGCATCACCACACACTAACATCAACTGTAGTCCCAAAGTGCAGAACACAAATGTGTAACAAAGTAATGATAGAAATGACACAAAATGGAATGGTGTTATAGGCCATTTAACTTATGAAAAATCATAATCTTGTTTCCAATACAATGCTGTGAACCTCAGATATTTGATCCAAGATAGAAAAAGGAATGAGAAGCAGGGCCATTGAGGAGGTCCCTGTAGAAGGGCAGTCCAATTCCCCAAGGCTATATAGAAGAATTCAGAACCTATCTCCTTCCTTCATCTGCTTGGTCACTCCATTAAAGTAAAAGAAAAAAACTCCATGATTCCACTTCATTCCAATGGTTTATGAAGTAAATATCCTAGAATTGATAAAGCATCTAAATAAGAAGATGGCTACCAGTACCTAATAACATAAAGATCCTTCCAAATGGTATTTTGGTGAAACTGATCAAAAGACTAAGTGCAGCTAATGGCCAATAAAAATGTGAAGTCACAGTGTTTTAGAAGTGAGAAGAACATTACTTTTGATTCAGTATGTGTTGACCCCTATTCCCACAAGCAATGTCTAATGAAATTGTGTTTGATGATGCCTTCTTAGAAATACTGGTTCTTTGTATGAAAATGATTGACAAGAAAAACCACTTGATTCTTTGTCCCTTCTTATGATTCTGCATGAACCCCAAAGCATTGTTATCCAGGAAAATTTAGCCATTACTAGAAATGAAATATGGTATGCTTTAAAGACATTGTTATGGTAGCATAACCATTTAAGAATGCAATTATAATACCAGAGATTTTTTTTAAGTAAAAATGGGGTATATGCAGCATGGGGCAGGCTTGACATCAGTGTTAAGCACTTGTGACACAAAATGCAGCTGGTGAATCTGTCAGTTGGTGGCCTGTTAAGGCACCTGTAAAATACAAAGGCAGACTATTATTGATACTATGAACAATAGAAGACTGGAAGATGCTGGCTTTTACTAGCAGTAATAATAATTATGGTATGTCAGATATGATACATTCAAAGCTCTCTACAAAATGGTGGTATATTATGTTACTGGTGCGACTTCCCACTACCTTCTTACACTTGCTCCAGTCCAACTGGATTTGCTCCCATTCCCCTGTACTTGCTTTGTGCCACACCCATGGCTCCCTCCCATCAGTGCCTGTTAAGTGTCTGCCTCATACAGCCAGACCACCTGGGTTTGAACCCTAGGCTGCCATAAACTAGCTGTGCGACTTTGGGCAAGTTCCTTAACTGTCTGTGCCTTGGTTTTTTCACCTGCAAAATGAGAATAAAGGCAGTACTACCCCATGGGGTTGCTCTGATGATGAAAGGAGATACTAGATCCAAAGCACTGAAATAGTGCCTGCAAGGGAGGGGAGGAGATCGGAGAAAAAAAGAAGAATCAAGATACATTATGTGTAAGTACAAATTCCCTAGGAGGAATTTGATCATTGTATACATATCAATGTAACAATAAAATTCATTTATTCTCCCTTTGATCTCCTAGGGATATTGTTCTTTTTACTGGGCCAGTACATGAGATTTTGTGAGTATGAGGACACTTCCGTATGGTTCTAGGAATTATTAACCTACAATCATTAATGGTTATTTCTGTTAACTTTGACCTAACAATAAATTAAATTGAATTAAATGATTAAATATGAATATACATGATCAAGCATCTACTTTGTAGTTTGTTGTTCAGTCTGGTTCTTCCATTTCTTTTGGTGTCTCTTGTGTCTTGAGCATATTAACTAACTTAAAAGAGTGTGGGGGACACAGTCCTCTGTGCTTCCTAACATGGAATCTTCTGGCTAACTTCTCTCCATGTCTCCAAATTCCCTCTAAACCTGCTGGCATTTCCAAATTCATTATCAGAGAGTGGGCACAAGGAGCAAGAGTTCAGGGCAGATAGGACTTCCTGGGAATAAGAGCAGAGGGGATTTTTTGCTGTCATCTGCTCTCAGGTGACTGACATGCTAAGTGGTTGTCATCCCCTTGTGCAGAAGGGAAACTTCCATATAAGGCAAGGCCCAAGCAGGCTGTTAAGCATGCTGAAGTGTCCTTGGGCCCTGAGTCCTCTTGGGAGGGAGCAGCCCACCTCTGGCAAAGATTCCAGCACACTTCACGGCTACCTTGTGCGGGAACAAAGCACACATTGTTACCTCTAAGCATGGAGTTCCACAGGCTGGTAAAAGTATGCGTTATACCTTTTTAATGGGATGAGGGGAATTGGCTTCCCTGCAACGTTTTGGATGGAGTCATAACAAAAATAAACTACATTTTGGGCCTGAATTTATGAAGCCCAGAGCCATGCTGCATGGTCATAACTGGGGCAACCCAGACTGTTGCATAAATCAAGAGCAGGTGCCAAGACAATCTGGCAGCTGCCCTTTTCCGTGCTTGTGTAAGGAAAATACTTTGAAACACTTCCCAGTGGTCTTCACTGTCTGCCATTTTTTTCTAAACATGTTTATTGCTCCTAGAGTTGATGATTTCTGCCTATTTTTATTGTCACTAAAAATCTGGCTGCTGAGTAACATTTTGGAGACTGAAGAGTGGGGCTCAGTAAGATAGGAGAGAGTGTTGGCCCACATGCAGCAATTTATGTCTGTTGCTTCCTGGAGTTAAGCATGTGTAGGTCTGTAGGACACACACACACACACACCAGAGTTGACACAAGAAATCAGAGAAGAAAAGAAGTGAAGCAGTATTGCTTCCTACCAAGAAACCACACTATTGAGAGAGAATCTTGAACCACTGAGTTCCATTTCTAAATGGAGCCCGTATCTAGCACTGGTTATGAAAGTGGTCTATATGATTTGGACTTGCCTTTCTCTGAGCCTCAGGCTCTGAAAATGAGCAAAAGGAAAACCTGTGTTCACTCTAAAGGCCTGATTTTGAGTACATACTAGAAAAGTTTCTTGGAGCTTAGCCCAAAAGGAAGAAGCTATAAGAACAAAAATGACTAGGGCTGAGGACACTAAGGACTGGGAGAAGGGGTCATGAACAAGGAGACCGTGAAGTGTGCTGGAATCTTTTCCAGAGTCCATAGTCAAAATTTAGACACTACAACCCCCAATCTCCACTCCACTGTGGACACTAAGACTCCAGCCTTCCATCAGATTTTGCTTGGTCTCTTTCCCCCAGAATACTCTGTGGACTTAGTTGATATCACTGTGTCAGTAGGTTCTGTTCACATGAAGACGAAGGCAGGTGATGGTGCGTGACACTGTAATGTCTCATTGTCACGGTGAGAACATCTGGTATGCTTACAACATTCCTGGAATCCTAGTGAATGCACTGGAACAAATGATGTTAAAGAATAGTATTATTGGTGGAATTTCTACCAATTGTTTGCCTGATTTATCTCAAATGAGATGGTAAAATAGTTATTCACCATCTTAGCCCCTCCCAGCCCTCAAAACATTCATGAAACCATAAAATAGTCAGGTCTGTCAGAGAGACCAGGTGACCTTCCACAATCTTCTCGAGAGAAAGAAACTGAGGCTCAGAAAAGGGCCCCAGGCTATTCAACTAGATAGCATCAGCTGAAATTTGCAAGATACTGTTCTTTATCCAGGCAACTGAGAAATATTGTCATTTGTTTTACTTGAAGTGTGACAGCCATATTCTTTGTTTCCATATAGAAAATTATTTCTTGCAAGTTTTTATTATGATTCCTGCTCCAGTTAGTCTTACTAACTCAAAAAATCTATCATTTTTAGTAGGAATTCAGTTCTCTGTTCTGTACAGGAACAATCTCTCTCCTGTCATTCATTTATCATTTTCCTGTTTCTTCACATTCTGAGGGAAAATTCAAATCTATCTTCTTTCATCATGATTTGATCTTCTATCAGTTTGGTTATTTGCTGCAACTAATAAGAATTTTAATGCTGCTCTTGAGCTCTTAGATTCCAGACTTACTCATTCTGCATTTCTATTTTCATCTCATTTCCTCTCCCCACTCCTATGACCTTGTAACTGCCTATTTCAGCTTTCAAAAAAAAAAAAAAACCAAATAGAACATAAACAGAAGAGGAAATCCCCATACTAAACAAGACCAAAAGAGCAAATTTTGTCATTTACTGGAATTTATTCATTGAGTGCTTATGACACTACAAGCACTATGCTAATTTCTGATGTTGGGGACAGTAATACAAATGAGATTTGTCTCCTGTTATCAAAGTGCTTGCATAAATGTATATACAATTGTATATGTGTATTAAGAAATATATTTTAACAATCATAGCACAATATAGAAGGTATTAGGCCAGATGTGGTGATACACACCTGCAATCTCAGCACTAAGGAGACTGAGGCACGAGGACCACCATGAGCTTGATGCCAGCTTCCTTACGAAGTAAGTTCAAGGCCAACCTCAACTTCATAGTGAAAGTGTATCTCAAAAAAGACAAAGAAAAAGAAAGAAAGGAAGGAAGGAAGGAAGGAAGGAAGAAAGGAAGGAAGGAAGGAAGGAAGGGAGAGTATTATCTGCCTAAATAAAGTCTTAAATCTCAAAAGGTATTTTAAATTACACATCATTCAATTTTTTTTGTTGTTCTTGTAATAGACAATTTTAAGAGGTCTTATTTCCTATTAATTTTTAGATCGATGCTCCTTTTCCTAGCTCTGTAGCAACTTCTTCACTGATTCCAACAACAGTAGTTTTACATCATCTGTTTTTTCAATATAATTATTTAAACAAGGTGCACTCTCTCTGGACTTCGTGTCACAGGCATACATGGGATGGAGCTGTCCTTGTTGGCACCCACCCTTCACTTGCATGATGACCTCATGCCTGCAGCTGGAGGACAGGTGGACCTGCAGCTTTCACCCCAGATTCTAATGGAGCTCTGACTCATTGAGACTGTGACTCAACACACAAGAAAAACCACAATCCCAGCATGTAGAGTGCTTCTGCCATTAATCTTACTTCTTGGGCACATCTGTGTGCTGAATTTATGGGACTGTCTTTCCCAGGATGCAATTATATATCACACATCCTTCACAGGAGGGAAAAAGAACCTTCCCTTCTTTCATCCTGTCGGTTGGGAGAATTGCTTGGGTTGCGTAGCTAGAGAAAGTAGAAAGGGTGAATAGGAAACAGCTTTTGACTGCCTTAAAAGGAAGCAGCTCCCTGGAAGTAGAAGAAGGAGCGCTTCGCTTTCTGGCTGGAATAGACATATAGTTTCTCTCCAGTTCCTCCACCTCCGCCGATCCCTCAGGGATATTATTCCTGGACTGCTGCCACAGGCCGCCTGACAATCACGCTTTTTAGTCAGTGCTGGGGTGAGCATTTCCTCTTGTTTCTGAATCTTTCTGGGCATTTTCAAGGGAATTTGGAAGAGCTGCAACAGGGCTGCTCTCCAGATGTCATTTCTCTGCTGTCCACATATGCTTTTTAATCTTCTCTACCCCAAATATGACAAGCAGAAATGAAAACAAAAATAGAAGTGAAGTTAACCATGCAAGGGGACAACATATGTTTATGTGGTATGGGTCAAAGAAATACATAGAAATATATAATCCTGTATGCACATTATGAATGCTCTGCAAATCTGAGTCTAACAACCCTAAATGGAAATAGTCATGGTCTGTGTAAGAGCCATGTAGACAAATGAGTACATCCACGTGCTAAACAAGAAAGAAAACCTGACTTTGTCAATTCCAGTGTTGGAATTCATTCATTCTTTCTTTCACTGAGTATCTGCAGTGTACCAAGTGCTATACTATGTGTCAAAGCTGAAGATCAAAATGTATGTGCAGATATGGATGTGGATGTATACTTTAAGTGCACACAAACAATGAATGTACAAGGTCGATAAAGTTTGCATTGCCTTAAGAAAGGCTTAAAACTCTCCAGTGCCTTTCTTGCTTGGAGTAAATGTAAACTCCTCTGCCAAGATAATTCAATACGAAAATAAACCATTTTGAAAAAATGATGTGGAATTGGGTATTGCATCTTTTGCCTACCTTCCTGCATAAAAAAAACTCAAGATGGATCATAGAACTAAATCTAAATGATAAAACTACAACAATTCTAGAAGAAAATACTTCCATGACCTTGAGTGACAAACATTTCTTATACAAGACACAAAAAGTATTCATCATAAAAGAAAAATTTGATAAATCAAATTTCATCCCAATTAAAAATTTCTGCCCATCAAAAGATACTGCTAATGCAATAAATATGGAAGTGGAAGACTTGAATAAAATAATATATATCTTTGATCCCAGTACTTGGGAAGCTGAGGTGGGGGAATCACTGCAAGTACCAAGGCAGCCCGAGCTACGTAGGGAGTTCAAGGCCAGCCTGAGTTACATTGTGACAGCTTGTCTCAAAAAAATTGTATATAGTTACATAATAATATTTTAATGTAATATTAATTATGCATATATTGCACACTAATAACTGATATGATGCAATCAATACTTAACACAATATTGATCATATTAAATAATGAATAAATATCAAAGAATATAAATGTATTATTATATATTATATATAACATGCACATAACATGATATGTATAATATATACTACATGATGTTACATATGCTATATAATAACATCATGGATAAAACACATACAGAAAGATGCAGACATATAGATACAGATCTGTTAAAAGGCTGATATTGAGAAAATACTTTTGAAGAACTTGTACAAACAATAAAAAAAATCAATTTTAAAAACCTGGGCAAAAAGCCATGAAAAGACATTGTACCAATAAAGGCTATGCAAATACCAAAAAGCTGATGACAACATGTTCAACTACAAAAGTCAGCAGGGAAATGCAAATTAAAGCCAAGATGAGGTATATTTCAAACTGCTCAGAATGATCAGAACCAAAACAAATGCATGGGATAACACTACCTGTCTGTGGGCATGTGAAACAACAGGAACTCTTCTCTATCACTTGGGGAAATGGTCTGAGAGTTTTATAAGGTAAGTATTACTCTATGACCCAGCTAGTCTACTCCTAGGTATGTGTCCAAGAGAAATGGAAGCAAATATGCACAAGAAGTCTGTTGAAGACAGTTTTATCCAAAAAGACAAAACTAAGAAGCAGCCTAATTGGCTACCAAGAACATGGAGAAGCTAACTGTAATATAGTCATATGATAGAATAGTACACAGCAAGGAACTGGTGATATAACATATGCGGAGCTCTAAAACATTACACCCAGGGAAAGAGCCCAGACTGAAAAACTCATCCATTTTTACAAAGTTCCAGACTAGCAATAGAAATCAGAACACTTGGTCCTTCTGGGCTGGGAGAATTAACCATAAAGTGTCAGAAGAAAACTTTCTGAGGTGACGGAAATATTTGACACTTGTTTTTTCATGATGGTTAAGGTATATTCAATTGCCAAAACCTGCAAAATGTATGTTTCAGAGTTCTCAATCTTGTCTTATCTCAATTTAAAAACACGAAGTCCTTGTATTGCTTTATAAGTCTTGCACAACCTGGCTCCTGCTTCCTGGTCTCCTTCCCAGGCCCAATCCTCCCTCTCTCGCTCACTCCATTCCAGCTAGGTAGGCTTTTTTGATGTTTCTGGAACACTTCAAGCAGTCTCCTAACACAGGGTAAAGGTCTTGCTGCTGCCTCCTTTGTAGGAAGTTCTTCCCTCAGATAGCTCTGTGGCGTGTCACTCCACCTCCATTAGGTCTCTGCACAAATGCCACCCTAGCCATTGCACGTAAAATTCCAGCCACCACACACCCTACTTCCTCTCACCCTGTGTATTTGTCTAAGCACTCATCTGATATATAAAAGATTTATTGCATCTTTGTTTATGAAAGTTTTTGACAGCAGTGATTTTGTTTTGCTTACTGTTGTTTCCTAAGCAGCTAGAACAGTTTCTGGCATGTAGCAAACACCCATTAAATAGTTGTTGAGTGAATTAACAAACAAATGACTAGAAGGTGATGGTAGATCAGCTGAAAATCATCACCTGATGCTTACTTTTTATTAGACTTCTTGTTTAAATTGCTGGCCAATACACTCACATTTTAAAATACAAATAAGATGAATAGCAGATGTGTTTCAGAAAAAAATAAGCAACTTATGTCAAAGAGTTCTATATTTTCAAGGACCTGTGAAGCAAGTTTTGACAAACCTTTTATGATTAGAAATCATGGAGCAAGATGATACATGAGACTGTCCTTTGCATGCAGGGTGGGAGCTCTAGGAATTCACAAGACTTCCCCGCCCCCTCGCCCCCGCCACTCCCGGTGACCTGCTTTCAGCAGTCCTTCCTTTGGGGGCTCTGCAGAGGGCCAGCCGTAGAACTTCTGAGCAACCATCGCTAGCATCCCAAGGTCACAACTGTTCATTACTAGAGACCTAGAAGTTACTAAAATTGTTCAATACAAACTCAAAACAGAGTGGTAAAATTCTCAAGCTTGGGATACAGAAGTAGCCTAAGATCTGACTTTGGATTCTAAGACTAATTCTGCTACTAATTAGGAGGGTGACTGCAAGCAATAGACTAAAATCTTGATGCTTCTACTCCCTCAGCTAGGAAAGAAACGGTTCAACTAGAAAGCTTCTAAACCTTTTCCAACACTTAAATTTTTTAAAACTGTGATCTCTTCACTTATAAACCAAGGAAGAGTTCAACTTTTTATAAGCAAAACTTTCAGTTGTAACATCTACATTTTTTACAAATAAGCATATTTCTAATAGGTTGTTACTGTTTCTTATACACTTGATGGCATTCCCTAAACCATGAGGCCTCACTTTCCTTTCCCCATCCTTCTTAGATGGATCTGACAACTAGTATTTCCTTACATATGTTCCAACACTCAGTATTGTCCAAGTTAGCAATTCAACTACTCGAATCAAGGTAAGTCTGACAACTTTTGTGAACCCAAGTTTTCGAAGTAAATTTCATCCCATTCCTACCTCTGTCACTTAGAAGCAAAGTGGTCTGGGTCATGACAAACCCTTTTTGTCCTCTCTTGTATATTAGAAACAAAATTGAGATAGTAATTTTAGTCTTTCCTTATTCACAAATTATTGTGAGAATCAAGTGCGATAATACATGGAAAAACTTAGTAAAATATATTGCACAAAAATGAAAGGGTATTATCATACTATTGGACTTTGAAAGCCAGCCCAAAAAGCTGAAAGCCAAACAGAAATGCTGGGAGTCCAGGAAGAAGTATTGAACCTTTGGGTACTTGAGAGGACATCAGGGGTCTTACCACTAACAGAAGACAGGGAGAGAACTCAGTTAGTTTGTACTGATGTTTATGAAAATCAACAAAAGATTTTTTAATTAAAGAGGCCAGAATTTAAACACTACTTCTTGGGCTTATTTGTTACATTACTTTTGTTTGTTTGTTTGTTTTTGGTTTTTTGGTATGGGAGATCAAACTCATGACCGTGCACTTGCCAGGCAGGTGCTTATACCCCTGAGCTAAATTCCTGGCCCTTGTTATATAGTCTTGGGCAAGTTATTCAGTGTTGGGGTCAGTGTAAAGGCTTGTTTAAATGTTCCCAGTACAATGTGGTACACTTTTTGTTTTCTAAGCAACTATTCTCTGTTGACTCACTTTTTCTTCTGAAAAGAAGACTCCTTTAATAACAAATCAATCAGGTCGTAACCCTTTCCAAGAATTCTGTTTTTGTAAGTAGAACATTTTAAAATGCCATTTTCCAATTGCTCCTTTCCAGTATTAGAAATACAATGGATGTTTGTATATTAATCTTTTATCCTGAGACCTTGCTAAAGTCACTTATTAGTTTTAACAACTTTTTGTAAGTATTTTAATGTTTCACATAAAATAGTTATTTTGTGGATAAAGACAGTTTTATTATCTTTTCCCAACTGTATGCCCTTTATTATTTTATTTTATTTTTTTAAGAATGCACTAATCAGCAAGCTCTGATGGCAGATCTCAATTCTGCAAACTCTGAGTTCTCAGCAATATACTCTGGGCACAATTATGAGAAAATGAAAAGGAAGATCCTACTTGAAACTTCTTACCACTTTTTCTCTAACTTTTATATGGGAATAGTAATACTACTTCTCTGGTATACTATGAGAGAAACTTAAGGTAAGGAAGTGCATAGCAAGTACAATGGATTGTTTCATTTGGTGCTCAGTAAATGAGTATTAATTTTCATAAGCAATGACTGGGACATTTTTAGCTTAGAGGTCAACTGCATAATACTTGTCAATGTCTCTTGTCATTTGGGAGATTCAATCAATATTTTCTCTGCTAGGATATCAAAGCTGTCCTCAACAGGTTGATGTCCATATACCTGGTCTCAGACTTCTTGTTTGCAACACTTAAATGTTGTAAAGGTTTTTGTGGACACAGAATAAAACCTTCAAGCCTAATGGACACTGCCTATTTTAACATAAATAATCATGAATGGATGGGGTTCTTTCCCTTTGGTTCTTCGAAATCATAAGCTTTGGAACCCAATGGGTGATCTATTAACCAATTTACAAAGCTACATAGGATCAAAATTAACTAATTATATTGTATGTTAATGAAGTATTATTTTTGTTGGATGGGCAATTATTTTTTATGATGCAGTCAGTAAATGCATGTACTAAAATAAGCACAACCCCAATTCTATTCCCAGTCTAGCTCCTTCAACCTTTCATTCTGAAGGCCTGGCTTACTTCCTTTTGTCTGTGACAGGTCTGCTGGATTGCTTCATTTCAGTTTATTGTGACTGCTGCTTCTGTCTGTTTCATTTGCATCTGTCTCTTCAAATACACACTTGGCAGAGTAAGTGACACTCTACACAATCAAGCCTGACCTTACCCTTGACCAGTGGCCATGGAGTCAGTGAGTTCATTAATTACAGTCTTAAGATTTCAAAGGACACAGTCCTAACTGTGCAGTCACAGGACAAATTAATCCACTGATCACTTTTTACCAGCTATGATGACCACCCAGACTGCTCCCCAGTATGCTGGTCCTGTATGTTGACCATACCAAGCACCAGTGCTTATATTTTTTCCAACACATTTCTGTAAACCACTCTAATCCTATGATTCTCGGGATCTCTTGAGTTCTTTTTGATCTGGAACAGTCATCCCTAACCTTCTTCCTGTATCTGTTAAGATTCACAATGAGAAGGACTTTCCCACATGGTAACTCCCTAGACACCAGACAAAATAATCCTGTGCTATGCTGTATTTCTAATCAACTTCCAAATCCTTCCTAGTTACAATGCTGTTAAAGATTAGAATGGCTATAGACTTAATATGCTTATTATATGACCACATAGGACAGTAATTCAATTCACTGAGAGTATTTAACTCTTTCCTGTAGAATATTCAAGGGTTACACATTCACATCAACATTTCAGCTGTGGTCCAGGAAAGAAATGCTTTCTCCAGCCTTTAGCAAATAGTGGTCAAACTTTTTCAATTATGAAGCAAAAGTGGCTCTATTGTCATTACGTTTTACTAAGAGAAAGGGTATTTCATCTTGCTTGGGCTATTGTTTGGCCAGGGTGACTAAGTGGACATCTGAATTCTTTTTTATGTTGGGAAGACTAATCACTCTCATAACATGACATCATCCTTAGAACATGCTTTCTGATAAATTACCAATTCATTTATTTTAAATGTAAATGATCTTTTGCTCTCAAGTTCACCATCACTAAAAAAAAAGGTGGGGTTGCTTCTGTAATGTGTATCTATTCATACACACATTCACAAATGTCTGTGTATTCATGATATTTCACTTTGTTTTGTACATGTCTGGCCCCCTGTGTCTTATTTTCCATATATATATATATATATATATATATATGCACAAAGGCAAGACAAAAATGCATGCATGGGCTTTTAACCCTGCTTATGCCTGTGAAGAAGTTCGATCCTGTATGCTGGGATGGCTGGTGAATTTCCAGATTCCAGGAATCAGTGTAAATTTGGCCTGTATCCCACAAGCAGGCAATGACCTCAGCATGGACTAAAGATAACCACCGTGGGAGAAATGTCTACTTGGCTTCCTTCTCCATTTTTGGCCCCAGTCCTTAACATTCGAGGACCAGAGGGATGGTCTGTCTTCCCAAGCCTGTTGCATGCAAAAAGAAATCAAAACCAAGTCACAGCACTAAAACACAGAGGAAAAAAAAATGGCTCTCTTTTCTGCTTCTGGTCTTCCTCCAATCAGCATGACTGAAAAGTATATGAAGACAGAATTGCTACTGATATTTTTAACAAAACTAACAAACACCCCAAGGAAAAGCTATTAAGTGGAAATCACCATATTTCCTTTCCCCCTCAGCACACAAAGTACCTTTGTAGGGTAGTGCAGAGTGAAGAAAGGAACTTCTTAATCATGCAACAGGAAGTTCCACTAAAAAAGTATTGCTTGATTCCATAATTTATTTACTGGATGACTACAGACATTTCATTTAGTTTGTCTGTACCTAATTCCACAGCTTTAATATAAAAAAATCACTGGGCTCTGATCTCACAGCTCCTGTAAAATATAATCTGAGCTGAGCCTTTATCTCATGAAGGTGTCTTTATTTCAGATTTACCAGTTTCAGAAAGCCCGTGGACTATGGATTCCCACACTCCCAAGTGTGCAAATGTGCACACGCACATAGTGGCAAGAGGTTGCACGTGATGGGAGAGGGAGGACCAAGTTCTACTGAATTCAAGTTGCTGGAGGGCAATGTCAGTTTGAAACCCCTAGGAGCTTCAGGAAGAAGATTTTGGCTCTCATGTCCGAGACAATAGCCAGGCCCTGAAGGAGATACCAGTCACAGTCAAGAGAAGAACTCAGCTGGAAAACAAACATTTTTTCAACTCTGAAGAACAAAGTTATGATTTGCTTTGTCTTGCCCAAAGTAATATTTGAGAAGTGGCACAGCTGTCATTTCAATATGCTCTTTGAAAAACATCTTGACCCACCAGAGAATCTCATTCTTGGAGGGTGTTTTCTTCCCATGTCATTTGAGCAACATAAATATGCCTGACAATGGATGGAAGTGAAGAGGTTCTGGTCTACTTTTTTCCGGGGGATGAGAATGCTGAGTTCACTGTAATAGAGCATCACAATGTTTCTATAGGTGGATTCTCTTTCTACCTGCTGCAAATGCTTTTGCAAAATAGTGTAAGAAACAGGGGAATGCTAACACACAAGGAATTATATGAAAGTTAGCTTTACTTTTCTAATTAATTTCAATCCATGGACCCATTGCTGAGAATGTTAATGACTAAAGCGTGAGAAATGAAAATGTCATGGAAACTGTTTGACCAGGCACTTTTGCCTCATCATACATTACAAAGAATTCTTCTCTTGAATAAAACTCATGAGAAATTCCTAGATCAGGCTGTCCAGTAGACTTGTATGCAAAGAGGAAAATATTCTCTCCCTACATTATAATGGGGGAAACACTGGCCACATGTGGCTAATTTGAGCACCAAAAATGTGGACAGTGTGACTGAGGAAATAAACTTTAATATTACTTATTATAATTAATTTAAACTTAAACAGACACATTTCAAAGGGCTACTTGCTAGGCACAATAGTTCTATATTATTTCAATATCCAATTTGTAATCTATTCTCTTTTCATTGGCTCCAAGATGCCAGTTATGATGCATTGCTTATTTCTAAGTGGTAACTGGTTTGACTCCCCAGAATGTAGCTGAAAGAAAAAATGGCAAGATTCCTAAAATATTTTAAGCTACTGTAGAGGGAGAGAGGTGATTATTTATCTAAAAAGGAGATAATTGAGTAGCAGGGATACCTTAAGTGAAATGAAAACAAAATGGACTCTAGACTCTGCCAAGAAAAAGTGAAGTTAGCTATAACTATGGTCTCCCCCTTGGGTTTATGTTAAGTCAAGGTTAAATAATCTAGAATCTGTTTTAGTTGTTCTTTAATCAAATTAACCAAACATGGCTGCACCTCCCCTACGCAATGGTATATTCATCATTGGATGTAGATTTGGGATACACAGAACCATATTCTAGTCTCTCACAAGACTTTTTTGTGGTGAAAAAGAAATTGTGATTCTGACCAAGTAGCTGACAGCAGCAATTTTCCATTTCCTGCTATTGCAACATCAAAACCAAAAATCTTTCCTCCATTCCATTGCACAATCACTATCTGTGTAGCAGTAAAAAGAAAAAAGAATCCCTGATGATTTCCAGATTGATTTCCACAAATGCTACTATGCTAAATGCTGTGATTAAAACCAAGGGAAATTTTTACATGTTGTGAGTTCCCTTCTCTGGAAGATAAAAGCCATGGGTTATAAACTGTCAGCCTTGAAAGGGACTCAGGCCAATTCAATGTCATTCCACAAATGAGGAAATGACCCAACCCACTACTTGAAAACAAAGCAAGGACTAGGGAAGAGGAAAGGAAGCCCCACTCCAAGGGTCTCTGTTTTGTACCACATTGGGGTCTCTTCTCACTCATCCTACTTAATCATTATGCAAAAGCAAGCAGAAACACAGATACAACATCTAGGATTTGGAAGCAGATTTATTTACATCGAGGGCACTGATCGGGATCTTTCCCAAAATATCAGGCCCTGATCTCTGGTGGTCTCGGGCTTGTATGAGATAAGCAAGCAGGAAGTACAGAGGCAGAATAGCTTGTCAATTAAGGACTGGTTTATACAATGTGCATCATAGTGACCAGCTATGCATCACAGTGACTAGCTGTTTCTAAGAAAGAAAAGTAACAGGAACTACAATCAGAACTATTACCTGGGCAACTAACAAACTGAAGTATATTAGTGGGGCGCGGGGCGGGGGACATCCTCTGCTACAATTAAGCCAGGCACAGTGCTTCTTTCCATTCACCATTCAGGATCTGGTCACCCTAGAGCACTCCAGGATTTCCTGGACCTTCCATACAGCAGGTGAGAGAGGAAGAGAGAAACAGAGAGAGAGAGAGAGAGAGAGAGAGAGACAGAGAGAGAGACAGAGAGAGAGAGAGAGATAGACAGAGAGAGAGACAGAGAGAGAGAGACAGAGAGAGAGAGAGACAGAGAGAGAGAGAGAGATAGACAGAGAGAGAGACAGAGAGAGACAGAGAGACAGAGAGAGAGATCTCACACATTACACTTCAAACAAGTATTCTTTGGCCACTTCTCTTCTTCATAGTCCTGTTTGGTCAAGGTAGTGGGAAGATAAAGTAGTACTTCCCCTCAATTCTTTGACAGGATTAATCTAAATAATTGTATTTCCTTTCTCTAGCTCCCTCATTTCTCCGTTAAGCCCTTTAAATCTCCAAATTCCTCACCCTTTCTTGTTTGTTTTCTTTTTGGCTTTTGTTTGTGTTTTTTTATTCACTGCTCATTAGTACATGTTTGTGGTACATAATAAATATATTCTTGTGGGCAGAAGGTACAGGTACTTGACACATTTTAATTCTTTTTAAGTCCTCTTCACTTTTCACTCCTCCCTGTTCCCTCCATCCCCCAGTCGCCTTCCCATTTCAAAAGATCTAACTCCCTGTTTCCCATTTTATTTTGGTCTTTATTTATATTTTATGTTTCTCATATAAGAGAAAGCATATTATATGTACCCTTGTATGTCTGATTTATTTTACTTAACATTATGGATTCAAAGTACATCCACTTTCCTGCAAATGATTCAAATTTACCCTTCTTTATAGCACAATAGTACTCCACTGTATAAATGCCAAGTTTTCTTCATTCATTTGTTGGTGGATATATAGGCCACTTTCAAGATTTAATTATTATTAATTGTGCTGCACTAAACATGGGTATGCATGTACCACTGTAATATGATGGCCTTAACTCTTTTAGAAAGATACCTAGGAGGGAAATAACTGAGTCAAATGGAATCTCCATTTTTAGTTTTTCAAGGAATCTTCATACTGATTTCCATAGTAGCTATACTACTTTACATTCCTACTAACAATGTTGAGGTATTCCTTTTTCTCTGTACCCTCACCAGCATTTGTTTTTATTTGATTTCTTGAGGATAGCCATTCTTTCTGGCATAAGGTGAAATCTCTTGTTTTAATTTATATTTCTCTAATGGCCAGAAAGGTTGAACATTTTCTCACATATTTATTGGCCATTTATATTTGTTTTTCTGTGAAGTGTCTATTCATTTCAGTTGCCCATTTTTTGATTGGGTCTTTTATTTTGAATGGTCTAATGTTTTATTTTAGTTCTTTATATATTGTAGATGCTAGTCCTCTGAGGAATAGCTGGACAAAAAAATTTTTCCCCATTCTGTAGTTATCCCTACATTCTGTTGACTGTTTCCTTTGCTGTACTGAAGCTTTTTAATTTGATATGATTACATCTGTTGATTCTTGATGTTATTTCTTGTGCAATTGGAGTTCTATTCAGAAAGTCCATGCCTACACCTATGACTTCAAGAGTCTTACCTATTTCATTTTCCAGCTGTTTCTATATTTAGATCTTTGAACTATTTTGATTTTGTTTAGTACATAGTGAGAATATGGGTCTAGCTTCAATCTTTTGAATGTGGATAACCAACTTACCCAGCACTATTTGCTGTCTTTCCACCATCATATATATTTTTGGCTCCTTTGTTAAAGATCAAGTGACCGAATGTGGCTGGGACATCCTCTATTCTCTTCCACTGATTCTCAAGTCTGTTTTTTACCACAATCATGCTGTTTTGTCACTGCAGCTTTGTAACATAACTTGAAACCTGGGATCATGATGCCTCTTGCTTTGCTCTTATTATTCATTATTGCTCTTGTGGCTCTATGTGAATTTTAGAATGGTTTTCTCTAGTTCCATGAGGAACACTGTTGTTATTTTGACTGGGATGGCATGAAATCTATATATAAGTTTTGGAACTATGGCTATTTTAAAATTTTGGTACTGCCTACCCCAGAACATGGACTACCTTTCCACTTTCTGATGTCCTCCTTTATCTTTTTTTTCAGCGTTCTACAGTTCTTGTTGTAGACATCTTTCATCTCCTTGGTTAGGTTAATTCCTAAGTACTTCATTTTTCTTGATGCTATTGTGAATAGTATTATTTTCTTAATTTCTTTTTCTGTGGGTTCATTGGGGGACAGGAACACTACTGATTTTCCTTAGCATCAATTTGGAGACACTCACCCTTTCTGTTTTCCTTTGAGTGGCCATTTTCTCATCCTCTATAAGTGCTGAGACAGTGTCTCACTATATGTTAGTAGACTGGTCTTGAAGTCCTTATGAAGGCCAAGCTAGCCATCTCCTGCTTCAGTCTTCAGAGTACTAGGGTAACAGGCATGTCCCACTTTGCTCAGCTCCTCCCCCTTTCTTACTACACAACTAGGAGCATTGATTTTAATACTTTTCAACGGCGTCCCACTCCACCCATGTCACTTAGGATAAAAACTGCTTACCCAAACCTCTCTACATGATCTGAGCCCTGTGTACTTCTATCATACATTACATTCTGGTCTGTAGCTCTCTCCAGAATATTTATCCACCATATCAGGCTCATTCCCACTGCACGGCCTTTGCACCTTGGCACCCTCTTTCTTGAACTTTCCTCAACCTTGAGTTTCACATGACTTGTCCTACTAACTCAGAGAGAGGCCTTCGCTAGGTATGCCAAGATGACATCTTCCACCCTTTCTGTCTCTCATTATCTAACCCTTTCCCTGACTTCCTTTTTCTCCCTAGCACTCATCATTACCCAAGTTATATCATTTTTCTATTTGAATATTTGTTTTCTTTTTTCTGCCTTGTTCATTCACATTCCAAGTGTCTTCATGCTTGATGATGAGTGGAAGCAATTTAGCTCTTTCCTAGATTTTCTAAATATGAATACATACCATTCATCAATCTGATAAGCAAACAAGAAATTCTCCAATTACTCTTATCCACCTTCATTAGGTGACAGAATCAATTATAAATAAAAGTTCATGTTTTCCCAAAAGATGTCTCATTTGTCTTTACAGAAACCTTGACATGGAGATTTTACATAGAGATACACTTATAGGGAGGACACTGGGATTGAGCTGCTCAGTGTCACCCAGCTGAGCCCTCTGATTTTTTGACTAAGGCCAGTGTGCTATTTCCATCAGACTGTACCACACGCTCAGAACTTTGGGGAAATCATGGCGCAGGATATACATAGAAAGATTGCTACTCATAGAAAGATTGCCACTTTCATTGATGTATACATCAGTCTTTGCACAATTTCTATCTCTCCCCGCCCTCCACACACACACAATGAGGCAAGTAACTTGAACTTGCTTGAAGGAAGACTAGTCTTAATGAGATCTTCCTGTCAAATCATCCTGACAAAGTGGCTCCTGCTAAAGCCACTAAGGTGCTGAGCTTCCCAAATCTCAGCCCAGCCTGAATATCCAGCCAGCTTGTCATTTGAAGCACTATTCACAATTAGTCGTCATCTATCCTTGTGTCCGAACAAGACAACAATCTTACATTCTTGTATTGTTCAGTTTTTCTGTTGTTGGGACAAAATACCTGACACCCGCAACTTAAAAGCAAAGAGGTTTAATTTGGTTCAAGGTTTCAGTCCATGGTTGGCTGACTTTAAGGCAGAAACATGGCAGAAGACTATGATGGACCAATGCTGCTTAGTTCAAGGAAGGCAGGAAGCAGAGCAAGGGGAAAAGTGCCAGAGAGGAAATGACCAGGGAGCAGATACTGTCAATGAGGTCTGTTCCTAATAACTCACACAAAAGTATCCTTTACTAATATGTCAAGCCAATCAAGATTAAAATGAAGATTAACCTGTCTAGGGTTTGATCCCTAGCATCTCAAGAAAAAAAAAAACATAACAAAAACTAACCATAATATCTCTCTTCTGCTCTGACACGTATATCAATCATCAATATTAACTTGCACCATGGCTGTTAATTGTATCTTTTCTTCTGAGAACATGTTTAGAGATAAAACCTATTCAGTCTATTATAGCTTATATTACAACGTTTTTCACAATCTTCAGTATTTAATTGCCATTAGTAATAAATTAGATGTCCTATAGCTACACACGAGGTCCACTGAGACAAAAGACAATTAGGCAGTCAGATTATGCAAAAAAAGCACATTCCAATTTATAATTTCACTTTAATTTCAACATTGTAGTCCACCATTCTTTTTGCTGAATTTTAAAAGGCTTATGTTTGGAGCCATGAGTAGTTATTTTTCTTAAATTTATTTTGCTTTAGTTTTGGAAGAGTGAGAAGATAGGACATATAGCCTAAGGAATAAATTTGCTGAAAATGAAACTATTTCAAAATATTTGAGAACTGTATCATTTGACACAGAAGACAGAGGAAATACATTCAATATGAGTTGGTTCAATCACATAGCATTTTTGAGTCCATTATCGATGGCTGTAGAGGTATAGATAGGATAATTAGAAAACAAATTAAGAATTAAGACACATCTTTGTAACTACTTCAAAATAGTGCAGCATGTCTCTATTTATGTACATGAGTTAACTTCAATACACACTCTACACATAATTAGTTAACATCTGCGGTACCTAATACAAAATCTACACTCTAGGATGTTTGGTTAACATTTGAGGGTCCCTAACTGGGAAGCAGAGGGAAGCACTTCAAGAATAGCTATCCAAATCTATACCAGATGGTTTGTTAATTAGTATAAGGTATGTTACATTGCACTGTTTTTTTT